>VXBI01013122.1:228501-414548 GCA_013397375.1 Toxostoma redivivum
GCCGGGCATCACCTCCGCGCCGCGGCAGGTGCGGGGCAGCTCCCGGCTCCCCGCTGCGGGCCCGGCGGCTGCCCTGTGCCGTGCTCCCTCCTCCCCTCCCGGCTGTTCCCCGGCTCCCAAGTTTCCTCCCTATCCGGTGGTTGCTGCTGGGGCTCGGGCAGAGCGCAGCGAGCCCGCACGTCCCGGGCAGAGAAAGTTGTGAGGAAGCGAAGTGGGGGGGCTGTCCATGTCCGCCACGTTCATTCCGCAGCGTGGGACAACGGGACTTCATTCCCTGGGTTTGTCCCTGGAAAGCTGAAAGCTGGAAGAGAGGTCACGACCCATCTCTTCATATATATATATATATATATTTTTATTTTTACACAGTTGTTTTCACCCTAGGGGTTCATTGCAGTTGACAAGATTCTGCCAGTGCGAAATCTACAAGCCCGACTCTGACTGTGGCTCCGTTTGTGAAGCGGAGAGTCTTTTGGGATGGAAGTTAATTATACTGTATTTAATAGAAGTGTCTGGTGTGCCAGTCGCACACTCAGACATCCGTGAGCTGTGCGCACGGCACTTCCAATGCCCTGGGCTCCAAGGGCACTGAATACACCACTTGTAAAAACCACATCCAGAGGCAGTTGACATAAAAAGCGTTCAGCAGCCTCATGTAAAGGAAAAAAATATCTCCCCTCTTTATTTCTGTGGCATTTCTGATGCCTACGTTAAAATGTGTCAAACCTCGTCGATAGTTCTCTTCCTTGGTGGTGTATTTTGTAAGGGACTAAGAAAATGAGTCCAGCCAGAAAGCGTGACCCAATCCAGGAAACACGTAGGGGAGCCTTGCGCGTCAGGATTGCTGCCTGCAAATTAAGGTGCCATTTGATTGCCAAACTACAACAATCAAAGAAAATATTTTATTTCTTGTTTAGTCTGGGAAGAAATGCCCGGAGTCCCAGTGGGAGGACCTCGGTTTTTTTCTTTGTGTGGCAGCAAGATTTGGAGTCCTTTGCCTTTGAAAACGCCAGCGTTTATGCCAGGTTTAATGCCATGGACAAGCTAAATTCCCCTTCAGGCTGGGGGGCTGCAGCTGGAGCAGACCGTCTGATGCATCCCTTGTTGAAACTGCTTTATGGAGTTGGAACAACTCCAGTTAACTCCAAGGCGAGGCTGGGTGGGCAGCGGCCGAGCTGGTGGATCGATCGTGATGCGAGGGTGGGTCGTGCAAGGGCGGCTGGTGATACCGAAAGGGCCTTGCCAGGGCGCGCCGCTCCCCCATCGCTCGTTTCGCTCTCTTCAGTTCAATGACACTGTTTCAAACTAGACTGTTAGCAGGAGGGCCGCTGTTACTGTCCCCTCATGTGGCGTCACTTCGTTTCTAACCTTTGCATGGCACATCTGTCCTCTTTCTTCACGGGAAAGGTGCCAATCGAAATATTTCATTGACAACACTGATACTGATGTCACTGGCAAATCAAGCCGTCTGTGAATAGTGTGGGACAATTCGCCAGCCTTGCAGGTAGCACATGCGGGAGAGATGAAGGATCGAGCGCAGCAGGCACTTCGGAGTTTCTCCTCGCCTCCCCGCCAAGGCACTCCAGGAGATGGGCGTCTGGAGCAGAGCGGCGGCAGGGAGGGGTGGCATTGCTGGAGCCGGGGGCCTGGCGGCTGGGGCGAGACGGCTGTCCCGCCTGTAGGCCCTGGACAAGGGTACAGGAGGCACATCCGTATCCGCCCCCGGGGCAACGACTGAGGGACGTGCATGGGTGAAGAGGGACGCTCCCTGCGGCAGGGCCTGAGCCGGCAGCCCGGGGCGACCACGGTCGGGGCAGACGCAGGGGGAGGAGTTCCCCTGCTGCCAAGGCCTTTAGCACACTCGGGTGACTCAGCCCCGGCACTTCGGCACTCACGGCCCCTCCGGGGCAAAGCCCAGCTCGGCTCCTGCGAGAGCCCAGCCTGCAGCGAGGCTCGTCCCGGCGAGGAGGGGAAAAGTATAATTGGCTCAGATGGAAAAAAATTGTGTTTTCCTGGCAGTTTAGGACGGAGATTTCGGTCGCAAGCCTGGAAAATGGTATTCCCTGAGTTTATAAGAGAATACTATTTCCATAACTGCTAAAAAAAACCTGTTCCTTTTGAAACCGGGCCTGAAGCTTCGGCAACTGAGGAGCCGAGCCGAGCTGCTAGGGCGGGCGTCCCTTTTCCGGGCGAGGATCTTTAGACCAGCCCGGTGTAACATGACAGTAAAGCACCTCGAAACACAATGTCTTAATTTACTTTTCCCTAGTTTGTATCCCGTACGAGCGGGAAGAGGGACATGCTGGACAGAGCCGTGCCCGCATCGCCACTGGAGCCCTTTTCAGGCAAGCTCCCGGGTGTGTGGCGGCGGCCCGGAGAGGACCTTTCCGTCCCCGGCGCACGGAGGCGGCCGGCACCGTTCCCAGTCCCGCTTTACTGCGCTTTTTATAGCAGCTGGCACTAGTGGGTGCTGCGACTAAGTGAAATAAATAATAAATAAATGGAAGCGGAGCCTCTTGGCTCACAGACACGGCGTGGTGGGCACCCACGGAAGAAACCTTTATCAGTTGTCAGCGAAGAGGGAACACGCCGATGTCCCCCCTGAGTGGGCTGAGCAGCCCTACCTCCGCACTTGCCTCCCGCCGAAGCGCGGAAGGAGCCGCTCTGGCCCCCTCGCCGTTACCGCCGGTCGGGAGCAGGTGAAGTCCCGCTCCCCGCCCACNAGCGTGGCGGGGGTCGCGGCGGGAGCCATGACGGGCGTGGAGGCCGAGCAGGAGTTTGACTTCGATTTCCTCTTCGAGTTCAAGCACAGCGATGAGGGTGGAGGTGGGTCGCGGCGGGGCGGCCGGGGCACTCTGGGGGTGCTGGCGGCGGGATGCTGCGGGAAGCCCTCCTTGTGCTGCCCCGTTCGGGAGGGGGAAAGGCTACCTCCCTTCGCGGGGACCGGGGCGGGGGAGCCGGCGATCCCGGCCGGACAGGTCGGCCCGGCCCCGGGCGGTGCTTGTCGCCTCAGCCGCGCCGGGCAGCTGGCGCTCCTCTGGCAGCAGCCGAACGGGATGCAAGGGGAGACGACCTGGGAGGCCGCCGGTGCGGAGTTTTTAGAAGTTTGGAGTTGTTTGAGATGTCCGGATCCCCGCGTTGACCGCTCGCACGGCTTCATCCGCTGGCTTTGGAGTTTGCCCGTGGCAGAGATGGGCCGGTTGAAAACTCACTTCAGCCCCCTCTCCCCATCCCCCCGTGAGCCGGAGTTAGGCTCAGGATTTAGCTTGAAGGTCATCCGTAAATAAAAATAACGGGCGTGAATTTGTCACGGGTCACAACTGTTCCCAACGCTGGTGTCTCGGTCCGGCTGTCTGTTTCTATGGCTTTAAGCAGTGCTTGAGGTGGAAACGAGGCGAACAAGCCTGGAACCGGCAGGGAGAGAAGGTTGCCGCTTCCTGGTGCGTGGTTAACTCGCTGCAGTGTCGGTGATAGCGGGTCACCGTAAAGAGCTTTTGTACAAGTGGATGACTTAACGCTGCCCTAGAGTAGGGCTGTGTCTGCTCTGTGCCTTATCTTTTTGCCTGTAAATTCTAGCAGGTTTGCAAATCGTTGCCTGCCTACGCAGCCTGCCAGGATATGAGTGAAGGTGTTTGAACCTTCCTAGCTCTCCCCATTTGCCCACCTCTCTGGCACAATGTCAGTGTCCAAATAGTTGTTATGAGCTCCTAGTTTTTAGATGAAGGTAGTTTTTAGAAGAAGGTAGTTTTTAGAGTTTTGCACCAAGCTTTTCAGATAACTGTTCTAGTGATTAGACACCTAAGTGTCTAAAGTGAAGAGGCCTAAGCAAATTGTCAAAATCCTAGTAAGAGAAAAGTACCTAACTCCATGAGGCAATTTTGAAAGCATGAATTTAAACACAAATGTGTAGATGTGGCTTCATCTTGAGTAATGTAAGACAGCCTTCATCTTCTCTAAAGACCCTACAAACTGCAGGTGTTCAGCATTCCTATTTAAAGTATGTAAGTAAAAAACTATGGTGCTCAGTGCCTTGCAAGATCAGCCCATTAATGATAGAAAGGAATAAAACTTGCTTGCTGTGAAATTAACTAGAGGAAAAAAAAAGGAGCTTTTTAACTGCTACGAAGAGAAATTAAATATGTGGAGGTGTGCTCACAACACAAAAGGGTACAGTTTCTTGTCCGAGTTATATGGATTTGTTGGAACAGAAACCTGCACTGGTCTATCTGAAACTGAGGTTTGGCTCAGAATATTAAAATACCCAATTAAATGTGTCTTGGTAGTCAGTACACTGGTTCTGGGTGCCTCTGTGAATCATAGTCATAACAGTGATGCCATGGCAAAGGCATTACCTGCCTTTCATCTGCTTCAGGACTGTCAAAATATCCTACATAGGTACATTATGTGATGCAGCATTTTATTTCTACCTGTCTCATTCACCTTGGTGAGGAAAACATCAACACGTTATAAATGCTGACTATGGATGTGTGTTTGATGAATTTTGTAAATATGGAAGTTTTGGAGAATGAGCTTTTTCAGAAATTGTAGCTGGTGGTTTTTAGCCCACAAACCAAGGTCTCTGTCTTGTTCCTAGTTCAGGCCTTTGAGGCTTTTATATTTGGTGAATATATTTTCTACATGCTGCCTACATGCATGTAATTTTAAGGTACCTAAATATGTTTGGAAGGCTTTGGATGTTTTATCTTTCTATTTTGTGTACTATTGTATGAGTTGTATGACATTATTTTTCTTGGCCTTTTAAAAGCTGGCTTAAAAAAATACATAATAGTTCTAAAAGTGGCTATTCCTTGTCATGTGAATTAGTGAACTTTTTGCTCATAGTACTTAAGCCTGTCTTTTAATTTTTTTTTTAAACTGGATTCCAAAGCCTTGTCTGAGTTTTATATTGCCTACCCAGCCTGGGCTGCAGATCTCCAGCAGATTGCAGTGTTTGAATTTCACCCTAGTTATGCATCAGAATTTGAGCAAATTGTTGGGCTCACAGTACTTATCCCAGTTATTTTGTTTGTTTACCTGTTTATTTTTAATACAAGATCTAAAAGCACTGCTTCTGCAGTCAGCAGAGGCAAAGCCCTCCTGATGGGTGCAGAGCTGGGGCAGCCTGCCGAGCCCTCGGTGTCCTGCCTGGGCATGGTAGGGACCAAGGGACCAGCTGGGAGTGGTTCCCAGCTGTGCCATGTCACCAGTGCTTTCCAGCTGTATGCCAGAGCAGGAGGCTGAAGAAGGGTATATGGAAGAAGAGCGGAGCCAGTGTCCCAGCAGCAGTGTGGTGCCATGGACATCACCTTCCTCTGGAGCTGGAGGAAGCGGTGAAGGGGCTGAAGCTGCCTGAAGGCACCGCTCTAGACCCCTTATATGATCTAATTTCTGAAACAGATAAGGTCTTACCACTGTTGTACCATGTTGAGGGTTTTTTCCATAAAGGGCAGGAGGGAAGTGGTGGTGGTTGTGGTGACACTGGGTTGGTGTGGCCAGGTTGCAGGGCAGCAACAAAAGGGAACTGATTTTGGAAGGAAGGGATTCTAATTCCCCAGGCAGATCCGGTCACCTTGGTTACCTTGATGTGACCAATGCAGTTGGATTTTGTCAAGTAGCACCTCTTTTGCTGTATTTCCTGCCTCCCTGGTTGTTTGAATAGAGCATGAAGCTGCAGCATGTTTTGAATAATCCAGTGTTATTTGTGGTACACTGCATTGTAATTTAATGACCCTTCCTGAGCAAATGGCCAGTATCTGAGGGCAGACTAAAGAGTGAGTTCAAAAGCTGTTGTTGCTCATCATTCCTGGCTGTTACCTACGATCACATACATCAACTGGAGTTGCTGTGAAACTGCCACAGCACATTAATTTTTCCTAAGTACCGTTTGCCTTGGAGTTGTTGCCAGCAAGAAAGGTGAGCATGGGATCACAAGTGGATGACACCAGAGAGGGCTGAGCTGATAAACAAGAGAAAGAGAATAGCTGGCTGTGCTGGTTGAAAGCTTGGAGGCTCGTTTGCATTTGCAGAGCTCCCTGGTCGCCCCGGGAATAGCAGCTGCAGTAATTAACACAGCCTTTCCATATCTTCCAAGGGAAGGTGCGCAAGGTGACTGCCAAGGGAACTTGCCTCCTGGGATGGAAAGGGAGAGGTTTCCCATGTGGACTGGCTGTGGCCAGGGGGTATGTAGAGTTTCCCTCTGTCCTGCAGGAAAGTGATGCTGCTGCCGTAATAAACCTCAGGGAAGGCTGATGCATTTGCAAGCACAGCTTGGGGCTGGGGCTGGAGCTAGAGCTGGGTGTATTTCCGGACTGCTGAGAGGAGCCTTACACCAGCATTACCCAGACTCAGAGTTCAGCAGTCATTGTCCCTGATAGAAAGGTTTTGCTCTCTTTTCCCCGTAAAGTAAGAGATACCGGCATTAGGGCTCATGTGTCTTGGTGACACAGAGCCTCTCTATATCAGAAAGAATAGAGATGATGATTCCTCATCCAACCATAGCTCAGAGCACCAGGGGCATGTTGTCCTTGGTTGAGGACATATATCACCCATATCTCTGGGTGGCAAAAAGAGTCACATATGCATCCCTGGGACAGGGGAGCAGAGCTGAAGGCGTCCCTTCAGCAGGCAGACAGCAAGACAAAGCAGAGATGATCCCATATGGACCAGCTTTGAGACCCTGGTCACTGTAGAGCAGCAGGGATGGAGGCATGTGAAGGGAACGCTGTTCCCTGTGCTCCGTCAGGGAACCCATTGGCAGAAGGCTGTGATGTGATCTGTCACCTTCCAGGTTTTCCACAGTGGCTGTGCAACTCTGCTCTTACTTTTGTGCACCCGGCACTGTTAAATGGTTGGAGAGCTGACCCAGAGCGCGCTGCTGGCAGCGCTCGATGTGGCGTGCGCAATAACCAGCAATTTCAGTGGAATTTCAGCTGTCACTGAGTAGTGAGACATCCATGTTTATCCTTCACCTGGCCTCTGCCAGTTGGGCTGGAGGATAAGTGGTCCCAGAAACCAGAGCAGATCAATAGAACCATCTTTTTCCAAAATCCTAGTTAACTGGAACCAGTTGGAAACTTGCTGTAATGGAAATTTCGGTTGTGTATAATTTTTTTAACAGAATGCAGTTGATCTTGTTCTTTGCTTTAGTCTGCCTCCACTTTTGTTTTTTTGTCTGGTTTTTTGTGTATTCCAACTTTTCAGGGAGGGAGTTTGGCTCACTTATGTAAAAACACATCTCTTCAGTCGCATCTCTGAATGCTGCAGTCTCCCAGTATCCTGAAACAATGTTGTTTGAAGACTCAATTTTTTGTTCTGAAAGTTCACTTAAGAACCATGTCCTCAAGACCAACTCTGTCTGTGTACATCCCCCATCCCAAGATATCTTGTCATGTTCTGTTCAGTTAGTGGCATTCTCAAGGATGTTAGTCTGCAGCCTCTCCCCTGGCATGGCATGCCTGTGGACTGGGTTTTTAAGGGGAGCTGTGCTTTTGTGTGTTGTGCCATGTCCCTCCATTTCAGCTGGTTATGTTACTAAGTGAATATATTTGTGCAGCACCTCATGTCATTCTTTGTTGTTTGTTTGTTTCTTACAGAACACTATAATTATGCATCTTCAAATGTAAATGCTGGCTTGCCTCTAAATGTGGCACATTCCTCATTGTCAACTCCATGTCATGGCCTGCAGACATCAAATCCCGTCATTTCAGTTGTCCCATCGACAAACCATCCCTCTGGATATGGAGGACACATTGACAGTGGAGCCTCCGAGTACTACCTGCCGCCAAACATGAGACCTAATGGAGCTCCAGCACTGGAGAGCCCCAGAATTGAGATCACATCTTACATGGGATTGCATCATAACAACAACCAGTTTTTCCATGATGAGGTGGAGGAGGCCATCCCTAATGCCAAGCGATCGCCTTCCACTGCCACTTTGAACTTGCCGAACATCGAGGCATACAGAGACCCGTCCTGCCTCAGTCCAGCAAGTAGCTTGTCTTCCAGAAGCTGCAACTCTGAAGCGTCTTCCTATGAGTCCAACTACTCGTATCCATACACTTCACCTCAGACCTCTCCGTGGCAGTCCCCATGTGTCTCTCCAAAGACCACCGACACAGAGGAGGGCTACCAACGCAGCATGGTGGCCTGTACTTTGCTCAGTTCCCCTAGGCACTCACCATCAACGTCTCCCAGAACGAGCATCACAGAGGAGAACTGGCTGGGGGCTCGCAACTCCAGGCCTCCATCTCCCTGCAACAAGAGGAAGTACAGCCTCAATGGCCGGCAGACCTCCTACTCCCCACACCACTCCCCTACTCCTTCTCCGCAGAACTCACCACGGGTGAGTGTCACGGATGACACGTGGCTGGGGAACACAAACCAGTACACCAGCTCCGCCATTGTCGCTGCCATCAACGCCCTCACCACTGACAGCACCATTGATATGAACGATGGGATTCCCATCAAGTCAAGGAAGACGGCCATTGATCACACCCCATCCATGACTCTCAAAACTGAACCGACTGGCGAGGATCATGGGACCATATCGCCAACTGCTGATTTGTCACCAGAAGACTTCTCCAGCTTTCAGCACATCAGGAAGGGAAACTTCTGCGAGCAGTACCTGTCTGTGCCACAGCATCCCTACCAGTGGGCCAAACCAAAGCCTCTATCTCCAACATCCTATATGAGGTAAGGAACTCTGACTTAGAGGACAATCCCAATATTATCTTTATTGCATGCTTTTGTTTCCTCTTTCCCCTTCCCGTCTCTGTTTCCTGCCAAATCTGCCCATCCACTCACTCCACTTAACTGTGTCTTGTGACACTGCCTCTGTTGTTGGTGTGGTGTGACCACAAGTCAAGCCTTGAAGGGTAAAAGAGGCTGTTCTAGGAGCTGGCTATGCATAGGTTGTAACCAGTTACCCACTTTCCAGGGGATGAGCCCCGGGCTGGGCAGTCTGGAAATTGGGTGTTCAGAAGCTTAGGGAACAGGACAATTTGGTGCCGTCAAACCTGTGGCTTCACTTGAAGTTTATTATAACTCAGTATTTTTATATTGCTGGACAAGGATATGGTCTCATTATGGTGACTGTTGCAGGGCCTTTTACATTTATGCTTTATGCACAGTGAATACAAGTTAAGTAAGAATATTGTTCTTTTGTGAATTACTTCAGCTTATCTGAAATTATTTCAGCTCATCTGAAGGCTGTCTGTCAATCTTTTTTTGCCTCTACTGGACAGTGGTTCTCTTTTTTTCCATCTTCCCCACTACTTCTGTTTAAAGAAGAAAATCTAATTTTTCAGCTGATAGTGGTTCAATCTGTTCATCAAATTTATTTATCACAACAAGGCTCTGGGTAGGAAGCAGCACAGAATAACTGAAATTTGAGTTACATTCATTGCATTCTCTTTCTGTTGTAGTTATAGACTTTATTGTGGAGTCTTCTGGAAGCTGTAATATGTAGAAGCATGTGGTGGAGGAATATAGTTCAGCTTTCCAGGGGTTAGTAGACTCTTCCTAGTCCCTGGTTGTGATGGCCACCCCCTTTCCTCCTCCTCCCCGAACACACCTGGCTTCTTGCTCTTGCCAGTGAAGTTGCCGTTCTCAAAATCTAAGCAGTAAAATGTGTAGCTGAAGTACTTTAATTAGTGATGTGTTCCCTGGTTCTCAGCTTGTCAGTCTCACCTTTCTTTAGCCAGCACCTCTCTGCTATGTGCTCTCTCCCGAAACTGAGGTGGAGTGGTCCATGGCTCTTTCTGTTACAGCACACTCCCCTTCCTCATCATTCTCATTCTCTGCATTGCCAAGCTCCTTTCAAGACCCTGGATCAATTCAGCACTGGGAAACGCAGCAACCCCTTTGGGTCTGGCCATCCAGAGTTAGGCACTCACTGCCTGTCAGAGCTGGGGTGGAGACTTCTAACACGATGCAAATCCTTCCGAGCCTTCCCATTTACTGAGAAAAAGCCTTTTATGCTCACCCCCTGCAGTGCCAAGTAGCCCACATTCATCAGAGAGGCCAGCCCTCGGCTGTTGTGTCGGGGGCAGCGTTTTGCCGATGACTTCAAGGGCAGGAATAGGACAGTTTGACCAAACAGGCTTTTATCTTTCCGTTGCAGCAAGTGGCCGTAGGCGCTGTGCCGCGGTCCGTCAGGAGGCACCCGGCGTGCCTGCGCGCTAACACAAACAAGAAAGGTGAAGTGCACAGAACGAAGCCCCACTATGTTGTGTATTTAACATTTTTTCCACTGTTTTGGTCTTGTATAAAATATGTTTCCTGGTTTGCAATATGTTTCCATGTGATCTCATTAACTCGTGCTCTAGGGCAGTTGGAAGTTACTGTTGAAATGTGATTTTTAAGTTATTTTACCAATCAGATACACTGACTGTGCTTCCTTCCACCAAAAATACGTCTCATTTTATGTATATGAAAGTGCTGGGCAACTGAGCACGGACGTCAACAGGATCACAGCCTACGCAACAGAAACTGTTATTTTAAATCTTTCCAAAAAAACTGGTTAAGAATTTGTCACAACAGAGCTGGATTTTTTTCCTGTTATGTTACACATCTGTTCTATTTCAAACGCGAGAGCTGGAGGGGTGGATTCCAACAAACAACTCAGGCTCCAAAATCTACCCGGTCATAATGATTTTGAGATAACCAGATTTGATTACCTCCTCTGTCTCTTCCTGAATATGCAGTACAGTTTTCATCAAAAGCCAGAATGCCTTGGAAAATCGCTGACGCCTTTCCCTCCCTCTCTTGCATTCCCATCTCTTTGGGAGCAGGAGGGAGCAGGCTCAGGCACACCATCAGCTGAGTGCTGTCTCCTTTCCCAAAGTTTTATAGTGGGCATCAGTCTAAAAAGGAAACTGCTTTTTGCTATTGTTACTAAAATTGATGATGTTTTTAATTTATCATAAATAAAATTCAGTCTGCTTTAGACTTTTCAAATCCTGGGGCAGGGGAATAATAAAGGTATATAATGAGAGTATAATAATGCCTAAATAGAGTCTTCATGCGTTTCGTGAGTTCAGCCCGGTCCCCAGGCTGTGGGCTCTGTGGTGCAGGTCTGGGCTCACACATCTCCCTCCTGACAATGAACGTGTGACTGTTGACTGATCCTGCACGGGCCTCAGCACTGGGGTGCAGAGGATCACAGGACAGGCTGGGAGGGTAGAGCCTGACCTCACAGTTGAGGCTTGAGCTGCATAGATTAACCCAGGACTGCTGGGATTTGTCTGCAGTCCTTTGGTTGCAGCCCAGGGCCTTGCACCAAATCTTTGGATGTGGAAAATACTTAAAAGACCAAGCAGAGATTTCAGGGGAAGCATTGGAACAAACACTGAGGTAGCAATGGGAATCGTACCTTTTCTAGACCAAAATACGCTATCTAAATATACCAGTCTGCCTCAAAAAGCCCTGGAAGTAAATCATGATGCAGAGAGTCAAGAGATGGTCTTAGTGAAGCTCTCTTTCAGCTTTTATCACCAATATTTACTTTTTTTTTATTTTGGTATTTGTGCACTGTGCTGTCTCACGCAAATGCAATATTTTTCTGTCTGTAGTATCTCTCTTAGAGTTACTGCAGCAAATAATTTTAAGAGAAGCACTCTACTGGGCAGTTACTGTACAAGCAGGTGATGCTCTGTGTTTCTCAAACCCTTGCTGTGTCAGTGGTGTTCCTTCTGTGCCATTTCTCTGTCTCTCCCAAGTGCTGTGTAATGCAGAATATCTTGTGGGCAAAAATGTCAAAGCCAAAATGGAAGTACAGGGCTGGACTTCTGCCCTCAGCTATGGGGGCAGTGTTAGTGACTAGTTCCAAACAAAAATTACATTTTTTGTATTCTGTACCTGCTCATGAACAGATCCTTAATCACCCTGTATCACAACAAAAAGTATAGGTATTCACCAAAGTGCCATGTTTCTGAGTATCCTGCACATTTTATGACTTCCTCTTCACCTGCTGTATTTGACTAAACACAACCTGAGATTTCCTGGAGGCAGTTTCTTACTCTTTGAAAAGTAATGCATTGTATTTATAAGAAGTGTTATCAATTTAATGTAAGGAGTGTGTCAGCCTTGAACACTTCAGCTTGCACTAAATGAAGTGTTTTTCAAGAGAAAGAGAAATGGTTGGGTTTGTTGGTTGGGCGTATGGCATATATGAGGTCTACCACACTAAAAGAAGTTTCCAGGAATAGGCAGGTGACTTTTAAAAACTCCCTGTGGTGTTTTCTTCCACAGTTTATTTTTTTTAACAGTCAAAAGCCACATTTTCTTTAGCTGCAGTCTCTTTTTCAACCTCAAAAATATGCATGTATGTTTTTAACCTCAGAGGCACATGGTTTTGTAGTTTGACATATGGAGACTGAAGTTTGTACCTAGAGAATGTATGGTTGGATACCTCTCTGCAAGTTGCAAAAGCACAGTTGACTTTTTTCTGCATCAGTGAGCTTTTTTGGGTTTTTTGTGGATTTTTTTGGATTCTACTTTTGGGACTCTAACAGTATTAAATTCAAGCATGCAAAAGTTGAAGCCCCAAATTATATGATTTCCATAGAAACCATGATTCAAAAATGTTGCAGACATTTTGCTTCTTTCTTTCGATTTGTGGACCTTCAGATAATTTTGATTTTGTGGGAGCTCTTTGTTTGTTTGTTTTTAGTTTTTGTTTTGTTAGAGGTGTTCTGTTCCAGATCATGAGATAAAGGGCAACCCTACTTGGGAAAAGTTGAGTTGCTCAAGAAAAAGGCACCAGAACTCTCAAGATGAGATGAGATGAGATAGTCAGCAGTGCAGCAGCACCGGATTTGCTGACCTGTGCATCCATGGCGGACTTGCGTGTTTATGGCAGGCAAGAGGAAGTTCCTCAGACAAAGCAAAGGCAGGGCTGTCTGGGCAAGACTCAGTGAAGTGAGGACTTGTGGCTGTGTGGCAGTGACCATCTCCTGGGACTTGTTAGTGTTAATTGAGGGGCTGGCACTGGGAAGTGAACAGGGAAGAGCCCAAAATGCCGCTAACCTTTTTCTCTTTTCTGCTCTATTCCTGCTGAATAGGGATGTTTGGATGCTTTCAACATGTTTGTTTTGCCATCATGTAGCAGTGACTCTTTTGGTTGCTGTACCATAAGGCTGAAGACTACTTGGAAGCCTGTCTCAGCAAACTGATATATTTTTGTTTGTTTGATTTAATCCTCCCCACGCTTTCTCCCAACTGTTTTTCAGTTCATTCAAACAAGCCTGTGAGCATCTTACTAATGGCCTTCCTTCACCAGATCATTTTAACACCCTAGGATTCTAAATTCAGAATAAGCAGAAATGTGATGCCAACCACTTGTTATCTCCATTCCAGCAGCAATAGTTTCTTGTCCTTTCTCTAAGCCATCAAATGTGAAACTTCCCATGCAAACCAATCTCTGAGTGTGATTTTTTAGGACAGAATGGTGAAGTATTGTGTAGGAGAATGACGACGACTCATGTTTTCAGACTTCAGCATGAGGAATTCCAGTGCGCCTCATGCACTTCACGGGGGAGCTACTTGCTCCACATGCCAGCAAAATACAGCCAAGTCTGGGGTGGGACACAGCATCTATATTAACAGCTCACAGCCAGATTGCTCAACTGTCAGACAGGAAATTTAAAAAAAGAGAGAGTAAAATCTGCCCACATTAAGTCATAGGTGAAATATAAAGCAGGTGTATTTTTCTGACCACAGTCAACTTGGTGGACATGTAGCCATTACCGTTGTTTTCTTACTCTTTCAAAGTCACACACAGGGATCTTTCACAGGCATCCACTTTGATGTGAGACGAGCAGTAAATAGTAAATTGTAACCATATTTGCATTTGGTGCAGAGTTGGAGCAGGTACAAGCTAGCAGCTTGGTAAAAGTTTCAGCAGCCTTGTGGTATCTCCAGTTTGTTTTTTTGTTTCTATAGGAAAATTCCTTGTCAGAAAAAACTAAGTTTAGCACAGGGCACCCAGTCTCAGCAGTACTCCTTCTAGGTCACTCAGTTTACCTTGGGTGGTAAAAGACACGGAGCATCTTTTCCTTCTAGGCAGTAGCTTATGCCACTCTCAGTCAGCTGTCTGGGGTAGATGACTCCATGTTGTAGTACTTGGCCAAGAGCAGGGTTAGTCCCAGGGTGAGACTGGCAGTTATTCTTACACCTTCTGCAGTTTAGGACAAAAATGTTTGTGAATCTCTTTTTCAAGTAGCCTTGGGCACCCAGTAGCTTAGAAAGCGTAGTAATAATTTAATTCCCAAATGGATAGCAGTCATGTGAAAATGGAGCTTAAACACCTTTACAAAGTTTAGCAGAAGTTTTTGGTTTTGTTTCCTCCCTGTCTATATTCCAGTGGGCTGCTTAGTATCTTTTCTTTTTTTTTTCTGTTTTTTTGTAACTTGATAAATCTTTCTGCTAAATGCAGAAGTCAGCCAGACTGGATAATCTGTTTTTGATTTAATCATATTGTGTATCTGGTGTATGCAAAATAAATCACTATTCATCTGGTTTTTAATCTGATTTATGTAGGATGGAGTTATATTGAGCCAGTTTTCTACAGCCTAGCACCAGGTTTTGTGAACCTGCCTTGAAGAGACCATACCTCATTACAGCATTTAGGAGGACTACAGTGAGATTTATTAGGGCGCAGAAAGGAATGGGACAGGTTTTCAGCTGGTGGAAAATGTCATCTGAGGGAAAAACACTGATGTGTATTTGATAGGAAGGCTTCATGATGACCTTTTATTCCTCTTCTTGACTGCTGTGGTGGGGCTCTTCTCCCCTCCACGTGATGCTGGCTTGATGAGGTAGTTTGGACCTTTTCAAATTAATATTTGCAGCAACCAGATTTGATTTTACCACTACATCATTTGTTTGGTGGCTTTTTCCTTTAACCACATTTAGCTGCAGAAAATTAAGTGCATGATGAAGATAACCTAACGTAGGAAATAGCTCTGACAGCCCCAGCCCATGACACTGCTAAATGCATCACTTTGCTTCCTTTATCAGGAAAACTCCCATTAATTGTCAATTTATAATTGGGCAGGTAGTGCTTTGGAATTCTGATTGAATATCTGAGGCAAACAGCAAACCGTATTTTTATTTTCAGACTTTATTTGAGAACATGAATTTAACAACTTAATTATACTAACATTTTCAGGTGCTGATTTGAAAGGGGGGTGTTGTGTGATTTTTCTTTGGTTCTTGTTTTTTTTAAGGAGATGTCATCAATTACAAAACTATCACTTTTGTGTATCTTAAAAAAAAATCCAACCCTCTTAACTTGAGGGCTGCATGCTGTCAGTCAGAGTTGTCGTTTTTAATTAAGTGTTAAAAATTTCTAATATGATAGATGTTTAATCCTCAGAAAAAAAAATCCATCAAGTGAGAATTTACTTAAAACCAGAAACATCTGTTTAAAAATGTGTGCTGATCATCACCAGGAGAGACACAGCTGTTTTTCTCTACTCTTTGTCATTTATCATTACTCAAATACGTCTCATCCAAGTTTTTTTTTTTCAGACTAAAATATGTGTACCTAAAGTGCTAGGCAAAGAGCAGTGGCTACATACAATGGCCATCTGTCTGTAATTTTCTGCTGTCTCTTCGTTCCTTGTATGAGTGTGTAGTAGCAGAAGAGCTTCCCCTCACCTCCAGAGTGAGCCCTGGCCATTTTGGGGCACAGGCTTGTAGAGGAGCTCAGGAGGTGCAATCTCCTGCCTGTAGCTGAGGCAGGAGCTTCCATGTGTGGAGGGGCAGAAGGAAAATTCAGAGCTTGTCCCTGGCAGGATCTCGCCAGTGGAGAGAGTGCCCCCCTGGCTTCTCCTGACACCAGATGTTCAAGGAAGCTCAGAACGTGCACAGACACCACCTTTCTTTTAGATAAGCTCCTACTTAGGGTGAGCTGGGATGGATACTTCTCTTCCTCTCTGTTATTGCGCTGCATGTCCTGAAGGCTGGAGAACAGAATAGCTTGATATTTAGAGCCTGCAATTTGTCAGTGAGCTGTCCTGGGGTAGCAGGAGGTGCCCAGGGAGCAAAGGTGATCCTGATCCTCAGCCAGGATAGGACTTGGTGGCTCTAGCTGACCCCTGTAATGTGTACAGTGTGTGTCTATAGGCATGCAAATACATGGCTAAGACTCATAAACAATGAAGAAAGATAATGTTGGGAACCTTAGCACCACCTGAAGTCTCAGCAGTGCATACGCACACAGGCTTTAGCAGATGTGAGTTCAATGTGCTCATGATACAGGGCTGAGTAAGCACTCACAGAAACCCAAAAGGTGAAGCAAAAAAGTGCCTGTGCTAGTAGTAGAAGTCGTGTTTTGCAGGAGTCAGCTGAGAGCTGTAATGCCTGAGAAGCCGCAAGTGCACCGAGTATGGATCCCTGGGATGGTAACAAAGAGTGTCCAGCCTCCAGCTGAACATGTGTTTGTAGTATACGCATCCAGTGTGGAAGCTCTTGCACATCCTTTCCTGGTCAGGCAGCTCACAGGAAAAGGAAAGATTTCAGCTGTGATCCCTGCTGCTCAAACTGTCCTTGCTCCTGGGCTGCAGCAGTGAGGCAAGGATCCAGTAAATCCCCAGTGCCCAGCCTCCTCACAGGCTGGGGAGAGCTGATGAGCCCTCACTTGCAGGCTGCAGGCGAACAAGTCCTCTCACCATGCCAAAGAGCCCTGGCCCATGGCACCTACAAAGGGCCACGATTTTCTGCTTACTGGTTATCTTCTCCAAGCTGATGGAAGGAGTAATAAAGTTTCATGTAAAAGGGCAGGGGAGTGTGTTGCAGTTGTGCTGTTTAACTACTTATAAAGACTTTTGAAGAACACTCAGTGAAGAGAATTCACCAAAGGAAAGAATATAGAGTGGGCATGAAATTAGTGTTTTAATTGTAAAGCTTATTTTTTTAGATTTTAAGATTAATAAGTCTGTCTCAGGGCTGCTGTTTCTATTGTCCTTGTTTCTTTTCTTTCAAGCATCAACTTGGCATATCTTAGAGGTCTCCCAGCTATTTTCAAGTGTGGTTTTATGCTGGAAGAGGGTTTTTAAGAATGCCACTTCCCCACCATTGCATGCTATCAGGCTGCTTGATGGTAATGAGTTCTTAGTATTTTAGTTAATAGCGGAGTCAATGTTGAGCCAGAAGAGTGAGCTGCATTTTCTGCAGGATAGCTCATCACCATCAATAGGATTCATAAGCAAGTTCTGACTTCAGAGCTCTCTTCTTTGCAGTGCATTAACCCAACAGAGATCAGCTTTGCTTTGAGGTTCTCAGACATGCTTTGTGTTGGGAATGAAGCAGGGAAATGGCTTTTTTTCCTTTTCCACCCGCTGTAAACAGAGCAGATTTGTTGAAACCCATTAGATTCATTAAATGCCAAACTAGTTTGGCATTCATTTTCACAATCTCATTCACAATCTCAAAATCTCATTCCTAAAACTCCTCTGTGTTTTTCTGCCTTTTTTATTTTGCTTTGAGAGTTAATATGTATTTGTAATCTGTGTCTTTAAATTTTTCAGTTTTGGATACAAATCAGATAGCATCTGGCCAACAGATATGCTTGACCCATAAATCTGCCTAAAATAGCCATTTCCTTCTAAATTACTTATGTCATGACATTATCCTCATCAATGACATTTTTACTGTAAGATGGTGAAGGATGAACAGCGAGGCACGGTGTCTAAATTAATAGTGCTGGCTGCCTGTGGTTTGTGATGGTGTACTTGATGTTAATTTTTAACCTGTTTTCCTTTCCATTGCAGCCCATCCCTGCCTGCTCTTGATTGGCAGCTGCCATCTCACTCAGGACCTTACGAGCTACGTATCGAAGTGCAGCCGAAATCCCACCACCGAGCTCATTACGAGACAGAGGGCAGTCGAGGGGCTGTGAAGGCATCTGCAGGGGGCCACCCCATTGTGCAGGTACCAAACCGTGTAACGAGCGCCGCGGCTTCTTGATCTCAGTACTCTGTGGCGAGCACCATTTCTTCCCTAAAACCAAAATGTCATGGGAGATTTTTCCTTTCTTCAGAGATTCCTGCACGTGAGCACACCTTAGAGCATATTTTAAACAAGGCTTTAGTGAAAACAGGGTGCAATGTGAATACAGGGTGGATTGCTGCCCCGTCTGTGTAGGGCTCAGCCAGTGTTCAGCTGGCAAGTGGTGACCATGGACCTGTTTGTGCAGTCAGACTCCAGACATGCGGTTTATACTGAAATCAGCTGGGGACATGCCTCAGTACATTTAGTCCTTAACTTGCAGTTGGATCTAATCAGAACTGTGAATGCATGTTGGAGTGCAGAGCTGTAGCAGTGATGTAGAAGTATGTTGCTGGTTTGGATGTTGCAGTGAGTTCTGAGCAAAGGCTTTTAGAGTTTCTCTGTTCAGTTTCAAAAACCCTTCCAGCTGCTCTGGAAAGCATCTGAGGCCTGAATTTCATGAATTCTACCAAGCTCTTTAGTTACTCTGTATAAAGCATTTAATTTAATTACACTCTAAACTGACCCTTAATTTGCTTATATGAGTTGTCTCATTCATTTTTAAAGGGCTTTGCTCAGGAGTAGGAAGAACAAGATTTGGTTGTTTAAAACAAAAAAAAGAAAAAGCAGTGGGAGAAAGTGGGAGACAGTGCCTGTCCCTCCTCAGCGGCTTCTTTCTCACCCAGCAGTCAAAGTCCCAGTGCTACCCATCAGGGTTGTGACCCTCTGAGCAGCAGAGCCCAGGTTTTATCGCTGCCCAGATGCCACAGGACCTGTGGATGCCAGGGCACTGCTGCCATGCTTGCCCTGCTTGGGCTGGTGCCACAAGCCGTGCTGCGGGAGCGGTGGCTTGTTGAAAGCCCAGATGGCTCAAGATGATGTACAGACCACACGTGCAGGGCTGTGCATGTTTGTTTATTTGCTGTAAGCCCCTGTTAGCAAACACTTCTATGGAAGGAACGGTGGGAGGCTGGGATGACGCTGGGCAGAGAATGCTGCTGTGTAAATGTGTGCTGCTGGAAAAGGAAAGTGAGGGGAGTTGTCAGCAGCAAACACATTTTAGCTCTGCCAGAACTCGTCAGTGACATGGGATTACGGAAGTTGTCTGTTGGAAGTGTAAAGGTTTTAGCAGAACATTTGTGAGTAATACTAAAGAGGGGCTTGTGGCAGACATGCTTGTTTACAATTAATGCCTACTGTGTGGCTTGATGCAAAGAAATGCAAATGGAGAGGCAATTTGCAATGGCCAGCTTGGCATTTAAAGTTTCTTTACGTGCATTTTGGAAAGACTAAATGTGATGCCAACATTTAATTGGACTGAATGTGTCCAGACATTTCCCCTCTCATCCCCTGTCCCGGTCTGTCAGGAGGGAGCATGCTGCTTCCAAACACAAACAAGTGTCAGAAGAGAGGAGAGGAAATTACAGAAGGCCATGAAGGGAGAGAGGAGGAAGCAGACAGTCCCAGCCCTGTCAATTGGCTCTACTGGCTTAATAAGGATTAATGTATTTTTCTGTCTTTTTATTACAACCCAAACATCCTTTTCTCCAAAAAGAACAGAAACATATAGGGGTGCAGCTTTTCCGTGTTGACATTACCATCATGGCCAGTTACCTGTTTGAAGAAATGCACGAAAGTTCTGACTTAGACCAGAGGTGAATAGATGGATGGATTAAAAGTACTTCCAAAAAGAAACAAAGTATTTAGAAATAATTTTTGTAAGAGAAATAGTAAGTTTTTACAAATAAAGAAGTACCTGAAAAAACAGAAGTACATATAAATAAATGGAGGAGGAGGAAATCTAGGGAGTAATTTCTGTTAAATTGGTGACTGGCAAAACCTGAAAAATGCATCTCTGAATCATCCACATATTTCCAGATGATGCAGCTGTTTGGGTCAGGTTTGATTCATCCCACTGGGTTATAAAGAAAGGAGCCCAAGTTTTGAATTTCAAACCCAGATGTAAGCTCAAACAGTGTCTTCAGGAGAAAGATTTTGGATCAAGGTTTTAGCTCTTTAATATTTCTGGTGTTTTCTATTCTGTTGACTCAGGGAAAACTCTCATAAAACTGCTTTGACCTCTTGTACTACCCTTTTGTGTTGCATTTTTCCCATGTTGACAGTCAGGTCTCTCTCATGTTGGTACTTTGGGGAAACTTGCTTTAGCTTTGCTGTTGTTAAAGCCTTCCCCTTTATCTTCAACAAGAAGAGAATATGGATGAGGTCTTTCTTCCCCCTCTGTTTTTCTCTCTCTTTGTTTCAAACCCCCTCTTGCTGGCATCTCGCTTCCCAAAGTAGGAGATGTTCTCACATTAATACCTCCACAAATCTGTTGGGCATGCTAAGGCAGAGGAGAAGTAAATCCAAAAACCATCCACTGTTCGTGGCATGGTTCCCAAGCAAAATTGCCAGGAGGTTGCTTTCTCTGCAGCCAGAGCAGGTTTATCTATTTTTCCCAGGCAACATTAGCTTCCTTGCTGCTGAAATATCTCTTCTTTTAGGAGGTGGAATGTCTGAGGATCAAAGGTTTCGGAGACAAGCATGCTGGATGAGGGGAGCAGTAGCATAGGAGATCAGGAGTCTCTCATGGGTGTGACATGAATCCCAAGCTTGGGGACCAATTTTTTCCTTGGCTCCTCCAGGCTGGTGACTTTTCTGTGTAGCT
The DNA here is from genome assembly GCA_013397375.1 of Toxostoma redivivum. Classification (NCBI taxonomy): domain Eukaryota; kingdom Metazoa; phylum Chordata; class Aves; order Passeriformes; family Mimidae; genus Toxostoma; species Toxostoma redivivum. The sequence continues at coordinate 249,155 of VXBI01013122.1, forward strand.
GGAGAGGGCCACATGCAAAGCTGAGGACCTGGCACTGAGCACAATGCCACCACTGTATGAGATTGCTTTTCCCTTCCAAACCTGAGCATGGGAAGGGGCAGGCAGAGTTGAGCATGGCAGACTGCCTGAGGAGCTCATCCTGACCCATGAAAAGGGCAAGCCTGGTGTGTGCTGGGGGCTGCCTGTGGCAGCAGTCATGTCCACCACTTGCTCCTTATCATTTCTGCATCATGTATGGTACTTGCTCACTGGAAGCTCCTGTGGGCCATCTCTCAGGCATATTTCATGCCAGCAGGATTTCCTGTGGATTTCCTTCTGTGGAATGGCAGCACCTTCTCTGCTGCACTTAGGATATGGTTTGGAGCACTTCAAGTTGCCCATGAAGGCTTATGAGCCTGGTAATACAATATTCCTCTCTTTCATATTTTGCTTTTGCCAGTTTGAGTGTTTGGCTGCCATGGCAGCTCCAAGCTATCGCTGTTCCCGATTGCTAAACGCTTGGAGAGTGGGATGAGCTGGCGCGCCTGGTGAGCTAAAAATGCCGCAGAGGATTGGCAAATGAGTGGTGCTGGGGAGCGGTGCTGGTGAGCTCACGGCTGGCACTGGCTTTCACCCCTTGGCTTGGGAAGTATTTTGCGAGTTGCTGTTGCCTTTGGTGATTTCAGACTGGAGTACTCCCACCTCTGAGTCAGAACAGGGATGGTGCCTTGTCTGGAAAGCTGCCTGTTGTGTCAGGTGACTGCTAAACCTGGGACCCCTCTGAGGAGCAAAATCCTGTCTGTTAGCATCCTGCTGGCACCTGCTCCTTCTCAAGAGTTCATGGCTCGGGTGAGGATTTTTCAAACAAAGCAAAATGAAGCAAACGGGTTATTTAGGAAACCCAGAGTATTACATAGCTACAGACACATTTTAAGTGAGGTGAATTTAATTCAAGGGGTTTACATCCAGAACATCTCAAAAATGTCCTCTGTTTGGACCTATCTCCAAATTCTTCATTTTGAGAGTGGTGGTGAGGAGTTGCACAAGATGGGGTTTGCATTCCGGCCAGCGATGGCTCTGTTTCTGTTGCAGGTATGTAATCCAGCAGATAAAAGTTTGGGCTCCCCAGGGAGGGATGGCACCAGATTATAAATACATGGGCTGTAGATATTCCAATTAATAACTCATCTTTGAAATAAGTCAAGCACTTTGACTGCCTGAGATGGAATTTTTACAAGCAGGGTGTGGTGTATCTATGAGATAAAATCCAAATACTCAAGAATGTTTAATTAAAGGGCATGATGTACTCCCATAGAAGATTGTACTTTATGGTGAAAGAAAATACTCAAGTGCACGGAGTAGTCTAGTAAGCACTTCCAAAAGCCATGACTATTATTAAATTTTTTGACACAAAATATGCCATGAATTCTCTTCAAGATCACTCCTGACATGAAGTAGATAAATTGATTAGAAAAAGGAAAGAAAGGGAGTTGTGTTTTCCCTTTTTATTTAAGTAACCAGTACTATCCAGAAATTGTTTTCCTCTTGAAAAATTAAGTTAATATGGAATATGCAGTGAATGCTGCCTTGCCTTTCACTGTACCTCTTTGAGTGAGATGGTGGAGGTTGTTTATGGCTCCTGTGCTCCAACACATAATTTCATCTGACCCTGTGAAGAGTTGAATAGTCTGAACTCCCTCATTTAACAGGCAAAACATAATGATTTGTCTGCTAATTTACATAGTCAAAATGTTGCCTATGCCAGGAGATTTGCTCACAAGAGTCATCTGTGTCTTTTCTTGACAAGATCTTGAGATCCCCTTATGACTAACAAGTGTCAGACTCTCCTCTATGGCAATCACTGCCTCTATACTTTTTGTACATCTCCACATCACCATATTGAGGCACCAACATGCCCCTGAGTTATTTGTGCTCCTCAGCAGCACATGGAATGTCTTATTGTTTGCTTCCCATGGATCAGTTGGTTTTGTTGCTTTCAGATAACAAGCACAAAGTCCCAGTGCAGGTGCTGGCCACCATAGGTATCTGCCAGAGCCCTTTCATCTTCACACCTCTAAGCAATTAATACCTTTTGCAAACCCCTTGGGGAATAGAAAGCCTCATTGACAAAGCAGTGTAACTTCAGGGGGCATCACACTCAGATCAGCGCCTCTCATACACCTGGCTCCACACACAGCCAACAGTAAGGTCAGATAGTCCTGCGGTAACCACACGGCTAGATGGGAACAAGAGACAACTGAAGAGCTAAAGGAAAAGACTGGAAAGAGGTGTTCAGCACTGATGACAGGAGGAAGATGAAGGTATAAGGAAACCAAAAGGAATGCTCTTCCAGACAGAGCAGGCCAAGTCCTTTGCAGCAATGCTCTGGTGCTGCAAGCAAGAGTGAACACATGGCAAGTCCCATTTTTACAGGACATGCAGTGTGCTCATAAGTGCTTTTCTTGGTATGGGTCCCCATTGCTGAAAGTTGGTTTTAAACAGCAGAGCTGACACTATTGCTGAGTGAATCAAGGGGATCAGAAAGAAAAAAAGCCAGTTCCTTTTGGGTCCAGCTCATGGCCATCTGACACCTGAGCAAGAGGAGAGGATGTGGAAAAAATAGTATCGCTGCTTTCCCCTTCCCTCTCTGGGTATATCAGGGCAGAGCAGAGGGCATATTCTCATTAGTAAGCAGTGATTCAACTCATCATGCCGCAAAGGACTTCCTCTCTGTGCTGCTCTTAGCTTCTTTTTAGAAGGCAGCATCACCCTTTTGTACACATGGAAATACAATCCTTCCTTATGGTGGGCATATAAAGACATTGGCAAGCACCTGTTAGCCAGGTTGCAATTAATAGCACAAAGCCATGCAGTAGCACAACAAACGAGACAGGGAGCCTACACTTTATAGCCTTGTTTTAGACAGCCGGTATTTCTTAAGAATAAATCTGAGCTGAATGGCTTCCTCACTTCTTGCATCTGTATAGTTAAAGCAAAACCTCAAACTAGCAGACAGAGAATCAAAACTGAAAAGTAGAATGATTTGGCAGATGTTTGAAGGCTGCTATTGCTTTTATAAATCCAGCAAATGGAAGAATGCCCATTGAAAGCTTTTCATCACGTTTTTGTTTTGGGTTTGGTTGTGTTTTTTGGTTTTTTTTTGTTAGGAGAGTGTATTTTGGAAAGGAGAGAGTTTCTCATTTTTGGGTTCCTCATGAAGTTGGTCCCGCAGAGTAGCTCCACAAGCACAGCTGTATCACTAACTTGTGGCCTCCCTGAGGAGGGGTAAGTCCAGAAGGGAGCCATCCTGGAAAGTGTGCTGCTGTCAGCTAGAGAAGATTTCATAACCCTGAAAATGCAACTTCAGTTGTGATTTATGAGCCATCCTGGGGACAGGCCTCTGCTGTTTGGTGCAACAGCCCTTTGCAAATGAAAAACGAAGTTTCCATCAGCCAGTGCTTGGGGGATGCACTCTGCTCTCTGTTAAAAATGATACCTCGCCCACGCTTAGTGTGATGGATGCCACAGTACATATCCCGGCTGTTAGGATGCTGAGATGTTCAATCTGGCTTTCCAGCCTGAAGGCTTCAGCCCTAGGTTTGCCTTCAGTTTGGAGTAGCTCAGTTGCTGCAGGCAAAGCAGAAATCAGTTATGGCCTTGAGGGAGAAGAAGATGGAAAGCCGTCCCATTCCTCCGCTGGTGCTCTCTCCATTCCCTTGGGAAAGGGTGTGATGACATCAGCTCCCAATTGTCCTTTTCATTGACCTCTCCTGGTTTCCTTCCTGTCTTCTTTGCAATAAAGGAGTCAGTGACATTGCTCTCCCTTGTGTGGGCTATCTTCTAGCTGTCCTCTGGAGTCAGTTGATATAGCAAAGACCACCTAGATTAGAGAGGAAGCAGAGGAGTCATCTTTATCTCCAGCACTGCTCACAGAGTCATCCTTTCTGCGCCCCTTGTCAGGCTGGTTTTGGTGACCAGTAGCACATCCACCCTGAGTGTCTACAGCCAGAGTGATAGAAGTCTCTGCAAGGTCAAGAAAGGCAGAACATAAGTGTAGTCATCCTGTCTGATTCCTCATTTACTTTTCCTCAGGCCTTGTGCTGCATCCTTTTAACTTGGTGAACTGCTTTCATTTTAGACAGAGGGTTTTCTCTGCATGTCGTCTAAAAGAGCGATTCAACATAATTTTGGAAGCGTGTCTCTAAAATGTGTATTACTACTTTTCAGGGAGGAATCAGGACTCATCCTTGACTGTTAGAGTGTGATACTTTTTCTTACCCATTCCAACATTTTTGTCCTGTGCTTAATATTGCATCGCTCCTGCTAAAAGTTGCAGATGCCATGTCTCTTGCTCTGTCACAGAATTAGAAGGCAGAGACAAAGCTGCAGATGGTTCTGATTAGCCAGAAGAGGCTACCAGTAGTGCTAGAAATGGCTACCCACTTTTCTAAGGAAAAATACAACATGCGTAGATATTTTGCTTGCCTCAAATTACCAGACCTGAAATAAAAAAAACCCAACAAAACCCCAAACTGAAACCAAATTACATTCAAAGCTGTATTGGGGCACTCCTGAAGTCAGATAGCTTAGCTTGCTTAATTCCAGCACATGCTTAGGAGTTTACTGACTCTTAGTTAGTTTAGCCATTTTGGAGAAAATAAGACTGGATGGAGGAGGTGTTGACAACTGGATTTAAAATAGCTTTTCATGGAGGGTCAGGTGATATGTGAGGCTGTGGTCTGGACATGAACCACAGTTGTCACTTAACTTAGTTTTGGTTGCAGTTGAGAAGACCTACTCCAAAGTTACCAATCAGCAAATCTGCTCCAGACTTGCCAGACTATGAAAATCTGAAATGAAACACAGTTAAATTAAAATGCAGCTTTACCAGAAGCCAGATGCTTCATTATGAGCTGAGCTAACCTACCTGCCAAATACTGCTAACCTGCATGAGGCAGGCGATTAATTTTTTACAAGTCTGCTTTGGGAACTAGACATCTGTCCTCTATTCCTAAAAGTAATATCTCAGGACAAACAGTTTTTTTTCTTGGTACTCCAAATTACATAAAACATAAATCATGAAAATGGTATTGCCTGCATTCTTTATGAAGATATACTGGGGGCCAGTTCATATTTGAGATCCCTTTCACACCAACTTAACTCTAATGGAATTTCTGGTTTTATACTTTCTAATTTTCATTTCTAAGAAGAGTAAAAAATTACATCTGTAATACACCTTGTGATCTAGAATATCAGTAGATATGGTTCTATTATATATTTTCCATTTTAATTAGTCATTATTTCAACTAACAGGCTGAATCAGTGGAAAATATAGTGTCCAATTACTCAGTTACTCTCTCAAAATACATAGAATCTTCCATTATAAGCAGAGGTTTATAATTTCTTTCATTGTGAAGAATAGCTTGAGATCTTCTTTGATACATGCCATGAAAGGGAGATGATCCATTACAGCATCTGCTGTATACATACACAGAAATAAAATTTGTTGCATGCTGTCAGTGCAGTGAAATCAAATAAACTTTCTCCTCCCTCCACATGTTTAAGAAATAATTTAGCAGGAGTTGCATATTTTCACTGAAACAGTTGAAACATGCTAGTGATCAATTTACTTACACGTGGTAAAAATAATATAGGTTGCAGACAGATTTGTAATGCAGTTTTTAAACACCTGTTTTTAATGTTTCAATACCTAATAAAGCAGAGGAACTCCTGCTTTTGGTTTGCATGCAGACGTTATGCACATTGGGATTTAAAAGTCTGCTGCCTGGGTTTCAAATGCAGTAGACAGCACTTGCAGGCATAGTGTAGGTACATTTTTGGGGAGTTACAGACTCTGGAGTCTCCCTCAATGAGTTTTGCTCTTTGGGACACTGATAATGTGGTGTTACAGCCAAATGTGAATCCTGGCAAAAACCCACAGTCCTCACAAGAAAGAGAACTGTTCCCTCACCACTTGCAATCCTGTTCATGTAGAAATACTGCTGGTCCAGTTCTGTGTAATGAGAGGGGGAAGAAATGTATGAGAAGTGGAGCAAAGTGATCTGTTACAGTGAAACCAAGCACTTAAATAAGTCCTTAAACTTTCATAAAGTGGGATTAGATGTTGAATATGTGCTTAAGTTTTCTACCAAGCAAGAATACATTGATTAACTGGCAATTAATTGTGCAATATATTGTCACTCAGGTTACTCGGCTGCAAAATCTTGCATAAGACATTTTCGCTGCCTTGCCACGAGTGTTAAGAGAGATTGAGTGTCAGGCATGAGTGTGTGGGGCTGCGAACTGCCCAAAAATAGCATCATAAAGGGGAGCAAGTTGCAGTAGCTGCATTCTGTTCTTGCAGGCCTCTTCACTGCTGTTCAGGAGACCTACTAGGTTTTCCCTCTTAAAAATCTGATGCTTTTTGGGCATCAGTTTCAGGTTCCCTGCATATTGCTACTTCCTTTTGATGATTTTCAAGTGAATGCTACTGATTCCCCCTTTTCCTCTGTCTTCAGTCCCTTTGATTTTGGGATCACTCAGGATGACTGCCCCTTGTTTTTTGTTCTGCCACCATTGTGCCTGTCCATATCTAATGACCATGAAGTCTCTGAAGATTTTGCTGGATGTCTCCTTGATAGCAAGTCAGATATGATGATGCTGGAGCCAAGCTTTCCATCACTGTGCAAAATCTTCCCATTGCTTTCCTCTGTCTTTGGGCAAACTGTGCCTTTCTTCATGTCATCTAAGTGTGTAATTTAGACTGTTTAGTGAAGTCTGCTGTATTTAGCTGCTTGCTGTCCCTGTGCCGGCATGAAACCAGCAGTACCAGCATGCCTGTTCCGTGCAGGACATGGATGCCCGTACTTGCTGTGCTTAATAAGCTGCACGTTCGTGTACCCTCGGCTCTCTGCCCGTGGAAGGACAGTGGCTCGCCTTCGGGAAGCCCGCAGCACATGGTGACTGCACAAACAGATAAATAGCTAGAAGGGAGCGGGGTGGGAGAGAGATCGTGTTTCGTTTCTGGAGAGCTGCTCAGGGATGAGCTGTGCATGAAGCCCCGGTGCAGCCTACGCATAGAGGGTTAGTCCCAAGTTTTCATCCTCCTCTTCGCGTTTTCACCTGAGGCAGCTGCTTGGTTTAGCGCTGCAGGCAGAGACACTTGAGCCTCAGATGTTTGCGGCACGTCGGGATTAAGAAGCCTGAGCAGGGCTGGCAGGGTGCTGCTCGTGGTCCCCGGCGGCCAGGACCGGCAGCGCCCTGGCTCTCCTGCGAGTGCCCGCCGGGATGCAGCGCTGTGCTCCTGGGCACGGGCACGGCAGGAATGCGAGCGCCTGCGGTGGATGAGACGAACCATTGCCAAGGCGAGCAGCGATGCACGGGGCAGCAGGGTGCAGGATGCAGTCATGGGGCAAGGGGATGGATGTGGATGTGGGGCGAGGGATGCTCCCAGCAGCGTGCCGGGGGTAGCAGGCAGCACCGGGGCCGGTGAGGGGCTGAGCTCCTGCCGCCACGTCCCCTCCCTGCGTATCCTGACCTTACGTGTTGTTGTTATGATTGCTATGGAAATAATTTCAATATGTTTTGCAGCTCTGAGATGCTGTGTCTTGCATTGTTTGGATGGAAAGCTGCTTGACTGGTTTTGGAGGGTGGCTGTACATGCACAAATACTAGCTGATTTTTTTTTTGTGGTGGAAAGTAGGAGATTCACAGCATGGTTTTAATTAGAACTGCTCATTTAGTCTTTCATTGCAGTGTGTTCTTTAGTTGAAAGATAATTTAATTTTCTTTGTTTTGGAAGATTTTCGTGCTTGTCTGTGTGAAATGTCTTTATTTACTGTGCTTCATTGTGCTTTGTGCATAGCTTTGATTATGAACAGAGTCAAAAACAAAACTTCCCTGGGCTGTATTATTTTCTACCTGCTGTGGGTTTTAATAAAGTTTCACTTGTATATATGTACTAAGTGTCTGCATTTCTAGGACAGAATCACCAGAGAAAATTGGCAAAGCATGCAGGGTTAGATTTAGCTGTAAAATTCTTACTAACTTCAACAGGAGTAGTGTGTCTAAGAGTTGTGAAGTGCTGAAGAAGTGTAACTGGTATGGGTCAGCTTGGTTTTATGTCTTGGAGAAGTCCACAGAAGATACCACTTGTTAAAAAAAAGGCAAAACCCCCAAAAAATCCTGCCTCCTCTTGCAGAACTCTTGCTGTATTAAGATCTTGTAACACCTCCTCTTCAGTGAAGATTTTTTAGTCTGGTTGTAACACAGTGCAGCATGGATCAGTCTTGTTTATATGTGCAAGAATATTTAGATATTACCTGTCATATCAGAATAAAAAAGAGCACTACATAAAAAATGTAAATCTCTCCCATAGGTGCAGGAACTCATAAAATTTAATTCTAGATGGCATTTTTTAATCAATCCTTAATAATCCTGAAATAATTCTCTAAATGGGTTTCGAATTAATTTTCAACCACTTCTTTTGCAGTGATGTAGTTTTCGTTATGTGGGCCTTATGTGCTGTAGCTCTTGCTCTGCAATAATATAATATTCTTCAATATTGACTCAAATATTGTTACTGAATACGGGTTATAGAGTGTTATTGACCACAAACCGGCATACAGTTATAGACTTGTACACAAACTCCACCCACAGCTGCAAACTTGAGCTTCCAGGGACAAACAAATTTAGACCACAACTTGCAGGCACATGTGCTAGCATCTAGGTACACAAGTAATCTCAAGCACATGTCCTGAATACATCAAAGCCTCATTTTCTAATCCCTCATGGTTGTGAGGAAAATCTTAAAATATGTGAACTGGCACAGCCCCACTGCTGGCTGCAAGAGCCCCATTTGAGATGGAAACAGGTTGGAGAGGCTTTGCAAAGAGCAAGGCAGTGCAGTACTGGAGCTGGGCTATGGCTCGGCAGTTTTGCTGTCCTAAATGAAATCCCTGAAACTCTTAAGTCAATAGATTTTACAGGGGTAGTTGTTCTAATCACAGGGCAGTGTTAACTTGGAAGCCTATCTGTAATAGCAGATGCTTGTAGGAAAATGGTCTGGTGGGTAAAAGCATTCTTCTTCCTCCAGTTTGAGTAAAAATAAACAAAAATATGATTAAATTTGGCCCTTGGGTTCTCAAATTACTATTAAATTCTCTTTTCCCTTTTTGTTGTAGAAAAAGGTGTGTAATACATGTTTGAATTGAATGTAAAAAATGGTCATTAGCAGGAATAGGGCTCAGGATTCTATGCAGGGAAATGAGCTGCTGCTTTGGGACAACCTTCTGAGGAAGGGAGGGAGGGAGGGGTGAGCAGTCTCATTCACAGGCACAGGGAGGGAGGCTGCAGAGAGGGCTGGTAAAGTGTCTGTCTTCTGGCTAAAGCAGATCCCCAAAGTCAGGGTGGAAAAGTCAAAGCACTGAATCTAAGCTGTGGTGGAGCTGACTTTGATCTTTACCTCTGAGAGTGGAAAGGGCTGGAAAGGGCTGCAGCTGCAGCGTGTCCGAGGTGATGGTCTTATACCCCTGCTGTGGAAAGCTGCAGGTGGCTGTCCAAAATGAAACACCTGATGGGGAAGTGCAGAGCGTTGTATCTGCAGTGGGCTCTGCCTCTGCAGGGGCCTTTCCCAAGAGCTTTGCTTCGTGTCTTTGGATAATGCACAGCGTGTGCCTCACAGCACTGCCCTGGGCTTGTGGGACACTCATGCTTTGAACTGTGGCCTGGGCAAGTGACAAGGGCACGTCCACGTTTCAGGGTTCATTACGTGTCTGCTGCTGAGATAATTGCCTTGGTTTCTCTCTGTAATCAGGGGAAGGCTCGTCAGTGTAGAGTTTAGCGAGCTATTAATTTTATTCTGATGTGAACATCTGAAGCTGCTTGGATAAATCACACCTTCAGAGTGCCTGTCTTGTTTTGCTGGCTGTGACAGCAGCCGAGGTGACTAGACCCTGTTGCTGTCCAGCCTGTACCTGTTAAAAGGTGGCATGAATCATCTGGCTTTTCCCTTTTTCTTTTGACTGGATTCATTGTGTACAATTGTTTCTAACTGTGCTCAGCAGGCTTTAAGGTCTTACTGGTTTGCCAAGACTGAGATGTACTTAGGGTGGATACCCAGGTAAGGCTGGAGCATGGCTTTTAAGGGTGGAGCAATACCTTTTAAGACTTTGGCATTTCTGTCTTTGCCTTGGAACTTGAGCCATATAGAGTCTCATGTTTGAAGTCAGCAGGTTGATAGACACACAGTCTTGGTTTGGGTGTAAAAACACAGATTCTGGTCACCATCACCTCCTTGTCATACCTCCCTTCAAAGGAGAAATTGTTTCCCTCACCATCCTCCTTAGTTCCCAGTCATGCACTGACATCCTGCTCCATTGACTGCAGCAGAGTCTCATCCATTTGCAGCAGCAGATAAGCTACTCTATAAGGCTTTTATTGGCAAGTTCTGCTATTAATATTTGCAATATTTTGCTTGGCTGTCTTACTGGCTTTAAGCAGAGTTGTGGTGTTAGCTTGTTAGTATTCAAGTCAGAAAATCTAGAGCAACAGCTGTTGCTAATTAATGTTACTCAGTGTGACAATATTTAGAATGATTGATTGAAAACAGTATGTTTAGAAAGTTTATTTGGATGTCTTTCATGCTTATTTTATTTACTTGCAGTTGAAGATCTCAAGCCTTTCAGTTCATTGTAGCACTGGTGGCAGAGCACCTCATGGTATGCTCATTAGTCAGTCTTGTCTATTCTGTCCATTTGGTTTTGGGGATTTTTTTTTAATTAGGAAAAGAAGTGACATCAACCAATGGCATCACATCCCAGTGTGGAATCCAATCTCTCTAGATTTCTCATAGTTTAATCAGACTGTTCTGAAGGTAAAAACCTTGAATCCAAGTTATAAGACATACCTGACTTATTTTTATTGCTGCATTTGGATGCTTTCCACAGAAGATGTGCTCTCAGATAAGCTGCAGCGTAATCAGAGCTCTAGCTCCAGGTGGATCAAAGGTGATTTGGGGAAGTAGAGTAGGACCAGAAGTGTAAAGTGACCTGGCACTGTTCCTTTTTGCTCTGAGACAGGAGTCACAAACATTTTTAGGAATCTTGTGTATGTGATCACACCACTTCTTTAGGGCTCAAACAAGGGGAGCAGGATCTGTCTTAAGGAATACACACACGCAGATAGCACTTCTCTGACTCCAAAAAGTAGTGGGATTGTATTAATCTGCTTTATTCCCCAAGGAACGTGGCTGTAAATTGTGCAAGGATTGGAACCAGGGGTCTCTTAGTGGTGCATTTTCATTGTCAAGAAAGGGCTACCTGGTCTCCTGGCACTGTGGTTACTGGCTTTGTTTTGTGAGGAGGCTGAAGCACAGATCGATTAAACAAAGAAGTCTGGAAACAAGTGAAATGTTGGTATGATTTTTTTCTGCTCTAATTAAGTCATGATTTCTGATAAAGCAAAACTTTTGGCAGTGTTGGAGATAGAAACTTCATTGCTCCATGCCCAGCTCACCTCACCATCATCTAAGACATCCTTGCTCTGCACGTTTATAAAATGCCTTGGAACGTTTTCCTTCTTTTAATTCATTCCTACATTAAAAAAAAAAAAACAAAACAAAAAAAAAAAAAAAAAANNNNAACAAAACAAAAAACCAGCCAAAAATGGACAGAAGTACTGTGAAAGTTGGAAGCCATCAGTATTCATGTGACTTTCAGAAGAAGTGAGGAGGTTTATTTCAGACCTTCAGCCACCTCCCTTCCCGCTCCTTTCTTTCCTCAAATACAGAAAGCAGTCACAGCTTGATGCATGGGCTGTCTGATTACAATAAGTCTCACTTGGAGCATACAGCTGTATACCACGCTAGTGCACTACATGCTTTGTCTGCCTCCACCCTTACGTGTTTAGTTCCTGCTCTGTGCTGTGGCTTTTGACTCCATTGGCTGATTAAATAGCAAAATGTCTCACATAAGATTTCTTTTGTCTTTTTAAACAAATACTTGGCAAATCAGAGAAATTAAGAATTGGAAGTCTGTCTGTAGTAATTTTCATGGCAACAGAACAGTAAGTGCAATATTCATATTATGAATATGGCTCAGTATTTATAGCTCTCCAAATATTTACAGAGATAAAGCCTTTAAACATAGCCCCAGCTTTCTGTCTTCAGTAGCAGTCTAAATAAATGTCATTTGGAGAGAAGTTAAATTTGAGGAGAAAGGCAGCCCTTTCTAGTCTAATATTGTCTCACACTTGTGTCTCTGAATTCCAAAAGTTTTATGCCTGAAACTGTGTTGTCCCCGTCCTGTATGAGCTAGTGTTTATCTTGACATGCACCTCAAAAGCACTGGCCCTTAATCATATAACTCTTGTGGGTAGATGGGTGCCCCACTGTCCTCAAATTCACAGGGGTGAGAATTCAAAGTCATGCAGCTGCTGAAGCACTCGTGAGCCACCAAGTTAAAACGTGGCACTGAGGGTGTGTCTCAGATTTGGAGGAGTCACTGAGGGATGCTGGCAGTGGCGCTGTAGCATGGCTGGGATGGGCACTGGTGAAGGGCATCGTGCTGACAGCACCTGACACACACCCGAGGATCCCGGGCCAGCCTGTGCTCACCACAAACGGGAGCGTGCTGGGTGCGAGCAATGCGTCAGCAGCATGGCGAAAGGCAGGCTCACAAGTAGGAGCTTGTCCAGGGTATCTGCCTAGTAACATGTAATAAATTCCTTCTACAAGGCTCTTGTGATAATTTTTTTTTTTAACCTGTGCATGGCCATGGGTAATACTGTCCAAACTGAAAGCCATGATGGATGCTGAAGGCAAATGTTTGAAATTACTGAGTTTCTACTCTACTGAGTTTCTAAAACGAAAGGTTGGGTAGTTTCAGGGAGGGCACTGTTGTGCTGGATTTACACCCAGACCTGGATTTATAATCCTTGGAGCATGATGAGGCAGCAAGGATTAGGGGAAGGACATTTCTATGGTCTTGCAGTAGAAGATGTCATGAGAGCAGTAATGATTTCTCAGTGTCCCAGTCAATAAGGTGCCTAGGGCTTACAAATTTATTCTGTTAGTAACTCCTTTTCTGGTGAACATCCCTCTTGTGAGTCCAACAGTTTTAGGAGGAGTGTGACATGGGTTGGTATTTAGGTATGTGTATTTTTGAGGAGGAAAATCCTTCCTAGAAGTAGGGAGCAGCGTCTTGCAGCCGTTTAGACAAGGAGGTTTCATGGCTGTGCTGAGAGCCAGCAGCCACGAAGGCTGTTTTTCCCTGGACAGAGACTGAAATTACTTGTGAGCCAGTGACTGAGTGTACAGCATCTCTATTATATTAAGATTAATAATTCCTCAGCGTATTTGCAGCTGGAAGTTTTATATAGATCTTTATTCATCATGATGTGAACAGCTGCTCTTTTGCTGCTCTGTTAAGTTAAGGTCCAAGTGGCAGCACTAGAAAGTGCCACATAAAACACACTCCTGCTGTTTCCATTCACTGCTCTCCCATCCAGGTCTAGTCCTTGGCCCAGGGTTGGCCCCTTGCAGGAGCAAGCCATCTTATTTTTATTTGTGGACCAGCTCTGACTACATTTGGATCTTAAAACAGAGTTTGAGTGAATCCAAGGAAAATCACTTTCAGAAAGAAAATATAAACCCTGAAAGTAGCACAAAAATCTGTAGGAATTCCTGTTACAATTTTATTTTAAGTAAGTGAAGGACTGTGGGGTAGTAACATGTTTCATTGCACAGAGCATTCTCTTTTTCTTGCTTAACTGCATCAGATGAAGTACAGCAAAATCTGTCACAGCCAGAGTGTCATTCAGCTCCTAAGGAAGTGTTTTATTTTCTGTTTGATTGTTTTTTGAGGGTTGTTCTGTTTTACTGTGTTTCATTTTTTCATTCTGAAGTCTATCTGCTCTGCTGTTTTAAAATCTCACAGGAGTGTCCAAGCAGACCAAGTTTAGCACCTGAATAAATAGTCACTGACAAAGAGTCTGGAGCTGAACTGTGCACCTCATCCAAAAAGTGGCACCCCCTATTGCTTCCCTGGTTGCTGGCAAAGGGAAGATTTTCCTGGTCAGGATGATGTGCCTCACTCAATCCTAGGTACACAGAAGTGTGTGTCTGGAGATCTGCAAAGAGCAAGGGGCACACGGGTGATATGGCAGTGACTGAAACGTGTACACCTGCAGAGTGTGAGCTTGAAGGTGGCCAGAAACAGCTGGGAATAGACAGGGATTCTGCAACACGTGGAGCAAGACACGTAACTAAGTGGCTTCCTGGTGCTCTCTTGATGCTGCCTGTGTGCCTCATGGGCACTGCCAGGGCTGCTTGCTCCTTGTCCTGGGGGGACCTGAACCCCAGACTAGGGGCTGCCAGCCCCTGCCTGGCTCGTGCTTTGTAGCTCAGGGTACAGCTGCCTGCTTGTGCCCTGCTGCTGCCCTTCAGCGTGCACTACATACCTTGCCCAGCTTCCCTCTGGAGCAGAGGGGTTGAGGGGAGTTCGGTAAACCAATTCCCATGGTACCTGGGATTTGGGAGAGGAGCTTGAGAGCTGCTACAGTCCCCTGCCTCAGGGCATCTAAGGTGTGTTTTTTTCTCAGACCTCTCCCGGCACAAACGTTAAGGGCCACACCAGGTCACATCAGGTATTAGGGAATTTTGCAATGCACAGGGCAGTCTTTTCCTGACTCTTTTTTTCCCAGAGGCATATGTAGCTGGTTCTCTGAGCCTTCAGCAGCAGGTTCCTGAGCATTTTCAGCTGGGACCATGGTGGCAGGGCAGCTCTCAGCAGCTGCCCAGGCAAAGGTCGGGCAGGATCTCTGCAGCGCACACCAGAATAGATGCCCTGGTCTCCTGACCTCAACCCCTGTGCCTGCACTTCACATGACAGTCACTGCAAAGCAAGATCAGCTTTTCCCTCCTGCTGTTCAAACCCATGATGCAGTGGCTTACGTCTTCCAGTGCTTCCGTGCGGAAGCCGAAAGTAAATTCTTTTTCTTGAAAATCAGATTCAGGACACTATTTTTATGTGTGCTCGGTGCTAACTGCTGAAATCAATACCCAAAATGTTCATGCACTTTCTCTGTAGTTTAAACAGCTTGATCTTTGATTTGGTTTTAAAAAGCCAAGACACTGAGCACTCACTGATGATATTTTACTGAGGCTGTATATTAGATACACTTTTAAAACATGCTTATTTGTTTCATTTTATCACTCATCATGTGCAGTTGCTGAAAAAAAAAACCAACTTGCTGCTTGAAAAAGTTAGCAATAAAGCTAATTAGTGTGTAGGTCCGAAGCTCTAGCTTAAAGACACAAGCAGCACTTGTCTTGACTCTAAAATGTCCCTGTTTTATAGATTGTATTCTGTTTGACCTTTCTTGAAAGCATTGCAATTGCTTTCCAAAACATTGATGGGTGTAAGAGGGAAAGAAGCCTCTTACACCAGACTGTGTTGTTAGTCTCCCCAGTGATTCTCACCAGACTGACTCGGGTGTTCCTTGAACAGTTCTGGGAGTACAAATGGGACAGATGGATGTGTAAGACATTGCTGAGCATAAACACTGTGGTACCTGCTGCAAGTAGCGTGGCCATCAGTTACATGGTCAGATAAGTTGTTATAGTTCCTAATATTTTCAGAGGCATAAATGGGTGTATTTACTTGTTGTCTTTGTTATGTACCAAACATAAAAAACCAGGCACACACACAAGAGGTATTGCTAATATGGACGTTCTCTGTAGCATTTTTTGGCACATTGTTGTCATTAAGGAGTCAGCCCCTATGGGCCTCAAGAGTCTCAAGCACAAGCTGCTGACTGGTTTTGAAAGTGAATACTAAGTCTCTGGTCATGCCCTGCTTTGTTATTAGTGGGAGCTCAGCCTTTAATGCATTGGGACAGGCTAAGTCCTAAATTATACCCCAATGTTCATTTAATATATTTGCAAAAGAGTCTGGGTCTGGAGAAATGTACCACTGTAGGGTTTTTGCAGTCCTTTCCCCAAACTCCCAGGAAATGCACTTGAAAGCTGTTACACAGTATAGCTCCCTTTCTTCCTGACTGATGTCATGGCTGGTGCAGAGGGTGTATCTGGCTGATGTGTCCCGTGAGAGCAGGACCATTCTTTCGGTGGCCTCCAGGAGCCTCTCCAGACAGAAGGCTCCTTGTTATGACAGGTAGCTTTCTGAGCATTTCAACAGATGCTTGGGCATGCCAAACGCATAAAGCACTTGGAAAGGCAACATGCAGAATATTTCAACTGCGTTTCTTAAAATAAATACTGTGACTTAAATAATAGAAGTTTTCCTCACAGACTGTAGAATAACCACTGAAGCTAAAATAGCGTTTGAGTTATTGGATGTGGCGTTTGCAAAATTTCCTCAAAATTTAGTAACTATAGCAAGGTTTGGGGAGGTTTTGCTTTTTTTTTTTCCTCAGTGCTTGTGTTCAAAACACCTCATCTCCTTCTGCTCATCGTTTTCCAAGTCTGTTCAATTCCAATTTAATAGATGTGTACCAGGCTAATATTTGGAATCCAGGCAGCCTCAGTATACTCACATCTGTGATAAACTGGAGGTCATCTTAGATGTAGGACTGAATCAGACAGCACCTTGCAGTTGGCTCATAGCTGTGGGGGATGACAGCCCTGTTTCCTTCATGCTTCATTGCCCACTGGAGGAAGATTCCTGGTGTTCAGTGCCACAGCATCTGGACACATGGAAACATCCAGCCCCAGCACACAGTGCATCTCCTTGGGGAAGGGCTGCGGTTTGCTTTGGCAACCTGCACTGAGATGAGCAGCAACCTACTGGTGAGAATCAAGACATGTTGGTGGGAGATAGTGCTGGGAAAGTGATGACGGAGAGGTGTAGGAATCCCAGGGAAGGCTTGATGCAGTGGATCAGCCGGTGCAGCCTTCTCCCTCCTCTTGCATAAGACAATGTAAGGTGATGAAGAGCTTAGCTGTGATCAGTCCTGTTCTGGTGTTAATTACCAGTGACTGCATTGCTTTTGATAGAATTAGAGGAGTGTGTAATAGACCTACAATTAAGTCTGATTTTGATCTTAGCAGCTTCAGACAATAAAAATGAAAATGTCATTTGAGATGAGTTCAAGTATTTTTAACAGTGTTGCTCAAAGAGGAAAAGAGCAGAGTAGTCAGTGTTTGGTCAGAACAAGAGAGAGAATATGACCTACTTCCATTTCCAAACCAGACACTTGGCCATACAGTTCTTATCTGCATATTTAAGTTTTTCCTGCATCTTCCCTTTGGACCAAACCAGGTGACGTTGTATCACTGCCTTTATTTGGGAAGGGAAACTCATTCAGAAGCACTGTGATCCTGGTCCTTTTCTGCAGCTAATTCCTTTTACAGTTTCACAGCAAGGGAAAGTACACCTCTTTCCACTTGGATCTACGTATTGCCAAGCAAAGCATGTTTGGTAGGAAAGACACATCCTTTATTATGAATGCTGTAGCTGAGAGCACCTTTGTCACCCATACTCAACCGCTGAGCTATTAAGAGCTTTGGACTGTGTTACACAGAGAAAAAGATAAAAATAGGGTGTCTGACGCATGCATCCCATGTTGCACGCCAGGAAACTGAATCGCTCTTCCACCAAGTACAGTACCCCAGAGCATACATGGAAAATATGCACGGATATGAACATGCGAGACCTTTCCTCACCAAGAAACATGCTCAGTCACCCTTTTTTCCCCATCCCATTTTACATTGATCTTGTTTGATATTTCCTCTGACTACTGGCAAACCTAACAGCCTAAAGTCCCACAACTATGCTTTTACTTCCACTGCTCCTCACTGTTGAACATGTGACAATAATACCTATCTCCCATGTTTTGAGGGAATTGTGGAATGTTCTTATTGCACCCATCTGACAGTAAGCAGGATCTTGCCCATCCACCAGGCATCTGCAGCGTGCTGAAAACTCCCAAGGCTCAATACTGTCTGCCACGGAAACCACACACTGGGTGCATAATCTAAAATAAGTCATTCACACTATGTGCCCCTTTAAATGTTAATCCTTGCGTTGCTTTCTTTTATTGCTTCTGTTGGCATACACAATTATGTGACATAATATAAAAGTAAATACTGTGATGCAATGGGTAAAGCTCAAAAGGAAATACAAACTGGAGATCAGATGCTTCCTAATACAGAATATGACATAAAACTTAGTGACGTGTGAATTTTTCTTATTTTGAGGGCAGAAAAATCAAGCATATAGTAATCACATGAGTCTTTCTGGATGTTTCTGGCACTTTCTAAGTCGGGGAGTAAGTAATGGATCCAAAGCAAAGTATGGCTCTGCTCTAGGACAGGGCCTTTAAAAAAAGCAAACATAAATTTAGCTTGAAGATAGCAAACCTTAAAAAACAAAGCAAAGAATGCGTCTGAGACCTTACTATTTATTTTCCAGCATGTGAACACTTTTCAGGGGAAGCCAGGTGTGCAAAGCTGAGGACTATGGGTGCTTGCTTGATTGCCTTCTGGTAGGAAACCTGTGGGAAAAGCACAAGCTGAGGCTCAGCAGTAGCTTACAAGGTATGGCAGTGGCCAAGTTCAGATTTAAAGATAAAGCCTGAAATAGCAGAACCCAATGCAAGACCAACATTTCTTGTCCTCTTTGCCCGTATTCAGTAAAACATATGGGTACCTCGGTGTGCAATTTTGCTTTTGCTGAATCGAGGTTTGAGTTACTCGCTAGTCTATTTTTACATTTTAAGCGGCCTTGTAACTCAATATGTGTTTGTTTTAATTTTACACTCTCCATAAAAAGCATCCTCCATGACGACTTGGAGAAGTGACCGCTGGCAATGCATAGGAATTTATTTGCCTGGCATGTCACACTGTCTTACTTTTCCCCCTGCAAACCCACATGCTGGTCTTGACCAAAAATACCCCGGGATAGCTTGTGTCTCCTCCCTTACCTAAGCTTTGCTTCTGAGGCTGTGGAAGTGGTGAGGCATGGAAGATCAGCTTGGGACAAATCCAGGTCACTCCACCAGCCCTGCTCACACACACCATTGGAATTAATGAGCAGCCAGGCTGTCATATGGGGGAAACAGGGTGGTGATGAGTAGGACAGTGGCTTCCCTATGGCCACTGACTGTACCAGAGGCACACCTGTGACTGCTACCTGCAGCTCAAGCTGCATATCTGTCTCTAGGGGAGAAGGCCAGGAATCCCTCTTTTTGCAGCATAGGGCTGATATGTATGTCAGAGGCCATAGGAGTGGGTGTTCCACGTGGAGCTGGAGGGAGGTTCACAGCCCATGGCATCCTGCTGAAGGCAGTGTACAGGCATGGCTCTGCTTTTTTCTCTGTGTTGTTTTGCTGATAGTGCAGGTTTTCAAACTGCCACTGACGTGTTTTCAATTTGACAACGCTGGCATGGAACCCTCATATATCACGTCACGTCACGTCACGTCACGTCACGTCACGTCACGTCACGTCACATCCTCCTGGCTCTGAGCTGCCTTTGTATGGTGTCTCAGGAATGCAGAGCTGATAAAATAGTGTAGTGCTAAAAATGAGCCTTGTCATCCTCCTATCCCTGCATCCTTCCAGCATTCACATGCCTTAGGTAAGGATATAAAAATTGCTGCACCAAATCTAACAAAAATACTTCAGTTCTCTTCTGCTTTTCTGACCAAAATGGGGTGAAAAATTTATGGTGTGCCCAATTAGTAGTGATGGAAGATGTGTCTAGGCTCATTGTCCTCCCTTCCTCATACATTGGTCATTGTGGTACCTGAGACTTTGCCACTATGAATTGCTGTTGCCATTCAGCATGTTTGATAGTGGAGGGAGGGCTTTGGACCTGTTAGCACCCACCAGAATTTTGCAGGGCCCAGGGAGTAAAAGTGATTCAAGATCTTTGTTTTTAATAGCATTCCTGCTATCAGATGGTAAAACACCCTGGAGAAATAACATGAAATTGCCTTGTAATGTTTAAGGAGAGTGAAAACAGACAAAATACAAATGTAAGCAGCATTTGATATATGGGTTTGACCACCTTGCTTTCAGCTTTATTTAGCTTTGAACTTGCATCTACCTTAAAACTAGTGTTGCTCCTCACCAAATTATGATAAATTTGGATCTGTCATATTCAGTGATGGTGAATAACTCATGCCCAAACCCCCTTGAACCATTCACAGAGGAATCTGAACCTACAAAACAAAGTAAGCAGGTTTGCTCTAGGGTTGGGCCCACGTTCCTCTCTCCTATAGTTCTTAGTACCTCCCTTCCCTCGGGACAAGGCTTCACCATTAACCCCTGCAAGATAACTGTTTTTGTGAGACTCATTTCCCAATGTTAGGTGGCAGCCACAAGTGGGACGTTGTCTGGGGACTCCACAGCAGTGGGAACCCTGACTAGCTTCCACAGGAGATGGTGTGGATGAGGTAAGGCTCTGCTTCCTCCACATCCTGTGGCAGAAATAACTCTTGTTGTCATCAGAGCAGTCACTGTAATGTGGATGAGGTTCAAGCCAGGCCCAAGAGCTTCAATGAGATTTTTGCGTGATTATAACAAGAATTTGACACACATGGTGAGCTACTAATCATGTATATGTGATCTGTCTCCATGTTGTCCCAGGAGGTATTTACCAGCATAAAAATCAGCTAATGAGGGGACAGGTCACAAGCAGCAGACTGCTGCTGCACAAGGGATGTCTCAGGAAACATGGGGATGGATGAGCTGTGTCCTTTCCACTTGCAAACTCTGTCGGTTTTGCATCCCTCAGTACTGTGAGGGAACATCAAGTTCAGTGTGGCTTTTTGCTGAACACTGCAGCAGAATTTATGCAAAGTTTTCTGTGGATGTAGCAGGAGTGCTCCAAAGCTCAGCCCACCTAAAGTGCCTCAGGTCCTTTAGGATAATGAGACATTTTGTGAGTGCACCTTTTTATTGTACCAATATTACATTACAGGAAAAATGGAAGGGGGGAACTTAACACATAGCACCTGTCACAAGTTCTCTCCTTGAATTAGGCTCTCCTGCTTATAAAAATTTAATTGATTCCTAGCAGTTTATGTGCGTGGTGCTCAGTGGGCGTTTTCTGTTCTCTTGCCAGCTCCATGGTTACTTAGAAAGCGAGCCGCTCACGCTGCAGCTGTTCATTGGGACTGCAGACGACCGCCTGCTGCGACCCCATGCCTTCTACCAGGTTCACCGCATCACCGGCAAGACCGTCTCCACCACCAGCCACGAAACAATACTTTCCAACACCAAAGTTCTGGAAATTCCCCTTCTTCCAGAGAACAACATGAGAGCAATGTAAGACCAGGGCACCATATCTGACTCCTAGAAGTTTTGTCTTGGTCACCTCACATAATTTCTTTGGGGTTTGTTTCTTTCTGTACACAATTTTCCTTTCCCTATCTTTTTTTTCCCCCTACATTTCTCTCTGTAATAGTAGGTTTTCACAACTTTGCTAAGACAAATTGCCCCTAATCAGCTTAACAGCAAAATGAACTTCACAAATATTTATAACAACTGATTTTCTTTCATTCTAGAGTTTCAGCCAATGTGCTTATTTGCCATTTAAAATAAGTATCTCAGTTACTGAGCTGTAAATATCTCCTACCTCAGCTCCTGCATTTAGTTTCTAAATATGACACCTGTTGCTCCTATACGCACAAGGAACAGAGCTGATTAAAATTTATCTTTGGGTGTCAAAGGAAACTCTTAGAGAGCATTTCCAAGTACCCTCATGGTTTTTCTGAGACGAATAAAACCACTAATTTCTCACATAATAAAACTCAGCGTTTTTCATGGAACTTGTTTACAAGTAAGCCTTCCAGAACTAAGAAGAATTACCTCTGAGAACCTTTATTCAAATGCAATGCAGTTTACAGATTGAATTGTTAAACTGGGCTAAGTTTAGTGCTATTCAGAAAAGCAGGCATGGATATCTTAGGATATCTGAGTGATAATTAAGTGCCCTGTAGGTCCATCAAACATCTGTAAACATTGTTATAGGATGATATATAAAGGTTAAAATAGCCTTCTGTGTAAGTGACATACATGAGAACTTCCACACTATTTAATCCTGTCCTGTCTTCACCCCTCCCTCAAATCAGCCTAGCCCCTTATCTGAGTTGTCTCCCTCTTCATTCAAATCATCCCAACCATTATCTGAGGTGTCTACCTTGGGAGAAATTTCTGTGTGCTTGCGTGCAAGTATAGCTTTTGGTGTGTGTGTATAAATATAAATGTATTCATATTTATATATAGATGCATGCACCTTTGTGTGTATATATAGGCACATAGAAAGCAAACAGAAGTCCTGACCTCTACCAAACCAAATACCACAGAGAAATCACAATTTCACTCCTTGTTTTTCATTGAGTTTTCCATGCCTTAACAAAGTGGAAAATGCAGTCAGACACCTAAAGTCCTTCCGCACATAGTGGTTATTAGAAGCTGGTTTGCAGTGTCATGTACAACATGCCCTGGAGTGTCTCATATAAATAGAAGAGCCAAAATATGTTTAGCAGCATTGCCATCTGGGCTTAGACTGATCACTCAAGACTTGAGGATCTCTCTCAGTGCATTGTGTTAAAAGTCACAACAAGCCTTCAAAATTATTGGCCCTGTTTGCTGCCATCGTAAGTTGGTGGGGCTACATTGGGGTTAAGAAAACTTCATCAGTTTGCACCCACACAGTATTTATCTGGCCCTATGTTTATCCAGTTTGAATCACATTTTTGGCCATCTAGGAACATTATTGCCATTTCATTCATCTTTCTCCCTAAAATAAAGGTAAGTTACACAGTTTGGGAGCCAAGCTGAATATTTTTGTGGCATGCATGTCAGACTGTTGTACAGCTCACTCAAGAATCACAAACAATGCTTTGGCATATATAAGCCTTACATGTCAGTAGTCTAAAACTTCATGTAGCACTACAAATGAATTGAAATTTGGAGCCAAGGACTTTCCTCACACTTTATGTGTTCAGGCCTTGATTCAGTGAAACACCAGAACTCATCTGCCCAGTTAAACTTTTGCACATTTAGCTGTTTCTATTGACTTGAGATTTTAATGTCCAAAACTTTAAAAGCTTGAATTCAAATACTTTTTCTTCTCTGAACATTTGGGTATGAATTGTGTGTCAATAATAATTCAATTTACAAGTGTTGCTATAGGAGAGACAAAATTGAGAAATACACTGTTTCTTCCTTATCTTATGGATCTTTGCATGGAATTTTGACATGGGTACAAATACTCTTAATTCTTACAGCTTCACCTGCTAATATGCATTGTTGGGAATCTTTAATACTTTCATCAGTTTCTTTGATCGTATCAGCAAGGGCATTTTTAAAATTCTGAAATCCATACTTTAGAAAAAGTGCAGATCAAAATCATGCTGCCATAGTGCTTGTTTGCAGTTTGCTTCAGAACAGAGCTTCAAAGGTCTGGAGGGGGAATTAAACTCTTTGAATGCAAAATAAAGTTAACTATGCATATTCAATGTAATAAAATGCGTGCCTGAGACCAGTACCCAGAAGAAATTGCCATGTACGCTTTGTAGTCATGGCCAAGGCAGAGGCATTTTTGCAGTGGGTTTTTGAGTGCATATGTTTATATGTCTTTTGTTCTGGGAGCTTCTTCTTCTGTTGAAATATTCTTTGACAAAAATCCTGGCTTGTAGAGTCATCCAGGAGAAAACCAAAGTAAAATTAAAAAAAAGAGAGTGAGGTCAGAATTTGTACTAGTTGTATCTGATGGAAAGCACGTTTTTCCCTAAGGTGGGGAGAGAGCTCTGAGTTTAGTTTTTTCATGCAGAACTTCAGCTCAGTGCTCAGCTTGAGAGTATTTCTAACTCATAGAAATACAAACAAATTGACAGAACTGACTTCAGGGAGAGCTGTGCTCATTAATAAGAATTTCAGGACTTCTCCCTGGATAGAAAATCTTGTCCAATTTTTGTCCAAATTAGCTGTAACAAGTAAAATTGTAAGTAGCCCGGCATTCTAGGTTAGTAACAGTTTCTGCACTGCTGTCACATCCCATTGACTTTTCTACTCTTGCTGTTTCTTTGGACTTTGGCTAATATTTCACTACAATCCTTACAGAATGTGTTGGGGAGGAAGAGTCTTTTAGATTTTCTTCCTCTGGGAACTGAGGTAACATCCTAAATTCATGTGCTTCACAGCAGCCACTACGTGCTGCTAGAGATAGCCCCAACTCAGCTGCTTGGGAGTGCAACTACTGAACAAGGTCTGCTGCATTCAGCCTGGTCATTGGGTTGTGCCTGATGCAGTCTTTTAAGAGGTGCATGTAGGACAGAGGGAAGATAATGCACACTCATGTCTTCCTGAAGTCTTCTTGAAGTTAATTGAATTGCCCTGTGTTTCCTTTTGGATAGCATCGATTGTGCTGGGATATTAAAGCTCCGAAACTCGGACATCGAGCTGCGCAAGGGAGAGACGGACATCGGTCGGAAGAACACACGTGTGCGTCTGGTCTTCAGGGTTCATATCCCACAGGCCAATGGCAGGACCCTCTCCTTGCAAGTAGCCTCCAACCCCATTGAGTGCTGTAAGTAGCAACAAACATCCTTCTCTTGCTGGGTATTATCAGAAAATCTTTTAATCAATAAAGTTGAGAAAGACATCTAAGATCATTGAGTTCACTTTTGACTTAGCACTGCCATGTCCACACACCTATTGAACAGTTTTTAATATTTCTGCCCCATATGCAGTCTTTGTCCATGCCAGCATGCTCTACTTTGCTTTTGCTTTACCTGTCTATTTAGTAAACTTTAATCTGCTTTCCAAAAGTACGTAGTTTACATTGAGAGCAGAATATCTGTGTCTTAGGAAAAAATGTGTAACTCTGTGCATTGAGTGGTGTAGAAAAACACATACTTACAAGTAAAGAACAGTTAAGCTAATAGTAGACCTGGGAGTGACAGGGCCTTTGGTTTTGGTCACTCCTGATAAAGGTAACTGCTGTAAACGTTTTGGAAAACATCTCACATGTCCTCTTCATTCTGTCTCCCCATCATAAAGCAAAAACCAACAAACAAAACCCCAGCCCCTTTGATAAGGAGCTGGCAATATATAGAGCTGACACACTGGCCTGCAGCTTCAGAAAACCTCCACAAACCAGGTTTCTGCACTGGGGTCTCTTTAAACGAACAGACTGTATTTTATCAGATACACTGGGACACCCTTCTAAGATACCTATAGCATTTTTGTTCAGTAAGCCACATCAGCCTCCCCCACACAAAACAAAATTTATCTGCTTTGTGTAGCTTCAACATTCCAGCCTAAGTGGTGGAATCTGAATTTCAGTCTAACTCACAATGCTATTTTGATTGGCTGGATGGACTGAAACAAGTTTTTAAGGTTTTGTTGAACTCCATCCACAAAGTAGATCTTTTTGATGCTGACAGAGTAGGGGGGAACAACATCTGGCAGGTAGGTGAGGGGTGAGCTCTGGCAGAGGGAATGGGGAGGAAGGCCTGACCATTTCTAGCTCCATTCATGCTGGAGACAAAGCAAAAAATGTGAGGAGTCATGGTTTCATCCTGCAATTTATGAGAGGTTTTCAGTTGCTGCAGCAGGGTAAGGTACAATTTGAATCTATCCTGAACTGTGCAAAGGTGCCAAGTTCAAGAAGCCACCAAATATGAAGCTGATTGGATTTGTGTCAGGGTACTGCAGCTTTGAGTGTAATGAGCAAAAGCATGGCACAAGCCTGCTGAAAAAAGTGGAAAACAGGAGAAAAAATAAGTGCTAGTGTTATTTCCAGTGCAGAATGTGGAATCAGCTGGTGCCAAAAACTTCATACATTTCTCAGTGCATGTGACACCAGAAGGAACCATATAATCTGGATAAAATGTCCCATCGTCCCTTGAAGCAGCACTCTCTTCATGTCCCAGTTGAGGGGGGATAAAATTTGTGCCACAAGAATACCAGATGCAGTTTACATGGATCCATCAGGTTCTTTTGGAAATATTCTCTCTAAAAGTGTGAGCTGCCATGGATCACAAGGGCCATGGCTGCTGCTGCTGCTACTACAAGAGAGTTTGCAGAATTGACAATAGGGTGTATGTATACTGAGTGAAACAAATTTTGGATTACCTTGTCATGTGTGCCTTGTAAACACACAGCATATGTGCTAGACACAGAGTGAGAGAAAATTATTTAAAATAAGTTAGTTTCCATAAAAATACACTTTCGGATGTAGTACATCAAACTGAGTTTTAAAATACTTGTTCTTTGTGCGTCTTTTGAATCTATACTGCTGTTTAACACTATTATTTACAGTCAGAACACTTGAAGCATGTTTCCTGTAAGCCTTGTGACCTTTCTTTGTTTCTGTATCAAACTCAGCTTATCTTATGAGGCTAAGAATTAAATTACTTACTAATGCAGTATTTACTTTTTTATGTGTGTTTGTGGTTGCCTTTGTTTTTTTGTTTTTTTTTTTTTTTTAAATCTTCTTTATAACTCTCCAGCTCAGAGATCTGCTCAAGAACTGCCTCTGGTGGAGAAGCAGAGTACCGACAGTTTTCCTGTTACTGGGGGGAAAAAAATGGTACTGACTGGTCATAACTTTCTGCAAGACTCCAAAGTCATCTTTGTGGAGAAAGCACCAGGTATGTCTTTTCAATCTAGACTCCAGTCTGCCTCCCCCACCACCTCGTCTGTGTCAAATGATGAAAGCACAGATATGGTAATGACATTTTCTTCTGCACATAATATATTTCCCATGTCACTGGGCAAAGCTGTGGAAAGCATCTGAGCTGTGCCTAATGCTGAGGTTTCACACTGCGGCAGCTGTAGTTACAGGTAGACAATAGAGACATTGAAAGTCAACTTTGGCATTTGTTTATTGTGGCAAGCTGTGAGGGCAGCAGGCAGGACCTGTGAGAGGATCTCTGGTGCCACGTCCCCCTAAAGCCTGCAGTACAGTGCATCTTCTTAAACATTCCTGTGATTTTTGCTGCTGGTGCTGTGTGTGCACCTGTGTCTCCAGGGCACTGGCAGAGGAGGGCTTGGAGCACACACATTCATTTGAAGGACAGGTTTACCTCGAGGACCAAGGGAAGGACTGAACACAGCTTCCCCTCGCCCAGCACTGCTCCTGCTGTGGTGGTGGGACTGGTTCTCCTGCAGAGGAGTTGCAAGCCAGGCTGAAACAGGGAAATGGCACAGAGTGGGAGCTGGGCATGTGGCAGGATGTGCCTGCAGGAGCGGTGGGTCACAGGGTGACAGTGCTTACTGGGAATAAGTGGTGGGAGTGGAGCTGGGAGTCAAAGTCAGGCTCTGAAACCAGACTGCTAAGGATAGCTTTGAGTCTTGTTTTGGAAAGGGTTTCCCTGGCGCTGGCACAAGCTATGAATTCCTCAGCTGCCGACTGAACCCCCCCACCCCGAACTTAAAACAATCTTGGGCACTCCTCAGCACACCAGCTTTGATGCTGCTCCTGTTTAACCCTTTATGCCCACGAGGTTCCCACGCTGCTCTCCCGCCTGCGGTGTCTACCAGCACCACAGGAACTTGGGCCATGGGGCAGGATGGCAGGGAGAGCAGGGCAGGCTCTGGAGGCAAAGACACCCAAGCTCAGGACAAAAGCAGATGACTCCCCTGAAATTCCCCAGCAGAATCCTGGGTTGATGAGGTTTAAGTTGCCATAAGTGCCTGGGTAGAGGTAATGCTTTGGCTTCTTGGGGAGAGCCATTGGCACATTTCTGTGAACCCCAAGCACTGCAGCACACACAGTGGGGATGTGACTGTGATTTCAGCAGAAACATCCATTTTTGTTTCTTAAGAAAGTTTTAAAAAATAGGAAAAAGGTGGTATTGCAATTGGAAAAAAAACTGAATTCTGTTCTCTGTGTTCCCCGGGGGGAAGAAAGTTAATGTCTACTTTATTTATATTTAAACTTCCTTTGCTGCACAGAACTGGGTTAGTGTGACGTGTCAGGAGTCCTCGATCTGTCTCATTATAAGAAGGAAACCACATTAAAGGATGCCTTCCTTAATACTTATTTCCTTTCCTCTTCCTTTTTGGAGTTGGAAATTTTTTAAGTATTGCATTCTGAAGGATTGTGATGATGATGCTGTTTGCCCACAGCAGGTACTACAGCATGGATCTGAACACTGTCTCTCTGCTCCTATATTCCTATACTACATTAGGTACAATAAAAGCAGGATATTCACTGTATAGCTTTCAATTACAGAGTTTAAGGTCCTGCCTTTTTTTAGTAGTCTCACTGTAGGTTTGTTGCAGTTGCAGGGCAGTACAGCCTGCAGGGGCTGAGTCCTTAGAGTCAGAGTGTAGCATCTCCAGGAGCTGCAATAATTGTGTCAGTAGAAATGACACACGAAAAGCAAAGCTGCTGGCTAATCTGGGGTGAGCAGTTTTTAAGGCTTCTATGGTTTGTGTGCTATGCTGCCTCATATAGCTCTATGCATTGGAAGCAAACGAGCAATGATTCATTACCTTAGCGGCAGACTGCTCTGGCTGGATTTTTGAACAGTCACTGTATTTAATGTCAAATGAACAAACATTAGCAGCCTTCGCTTTTGTAAATCAGCATGGGGTGTTTCTTTCCCTTTCTCTTGAAAGTCAGTGAAAGTAGGTCAAGAGAAGCAACACCAGCATAGTTTCCCTTTCTCTTAGAGAGCTGGTTATGAACCTCTGTGATTAGCTGGAGACATTCATTAGTTTTGCTGCTGTTACCACTTTTGTTTTTGATTTTGGAATGTTAATCACGTTCCTAGTAGGTAGCAGCCAAACACAGCTATTACAGAGTAATAGATCAAAGTAATAGATTGTTGTGCTCATAAAGAGAACGTATCTTTGTATAAAATTTAAATATTGTGTTACGTCAGCTCATGTCTTCGGTCCTTACTCAGGCAGAGTCCCCAAGCCGAGTGGCAGTCTCCTGGAGCTTGTCTAATTCCTCCTAGTCTGCATACTTAATTGGATAACACAAGGAGTTTGAGAATACTTTTTGTTTGCCTTTTTTTCCCCCAGCTTTCCCTAAGTCTGCTGAGTGCATTGTGGTCTTCTGGATGTTTTTCCAAGCATGAGTCCCAAGCTTTCAGTCTTCAGGGCTAGCCCTCAGCTGTTGTAGTCTCTGGAGGAATGGCATTATCCTGGCCTCCTTTGGTGGGGGAGTCAGTCTGAGCAGTGACTCATACAAGAGGGAATCCCTGAAGAACGATCAAATCAATCTTTCTGCCGGGCGGCAGTGGCTTCCTGCTTTCAGCTTAACCCCTTACTAGCTGCCGTTCAGCCAAGAAGCTTATGAAACAGAGCAAAACAAACTTTGCAGCCTGTGACTGTGTCTCACGCAGGGAAAATGAAGTATCCAGGGGGTGAAGGCAGGGCACGCTGAAAGGACCACGGGAGAAGCACTGTGAGGACCTTCTCTGGAAGGAGAACCCCTCATCGTGAGGTCAGGCAGAAGGCACCGCTTTGGGCAAATAATGAGTGTTCAGAAGTGGGCTAAAATTTGGTCAAGATTCTACACTACCGTAAAAAAGTTCTTACATGTTGATGTGAGGCCTTATTTTACCAGATTTTGGGCAATATTTTGTTACTTGCGCATCAGACCATATTTTCCCATGATGAGCAATGGTATAAAATGACTGTCGAAGAAACCTAGTAGTAGTGAAAATGTGAATGTTAAGTGTACTTTGAGAAGCTCACTCTTTTAAATTCAGAATTTCCTTAGGGTGGGGAGTCCCACAATGACTGATGCTTAAAAATTACACTAATAATTTTTTTTTAAATCTCCTTTCACTTTCTGTCTCTGTAGTCATGCATTTCTCTTCCTGAGGTTCAAAAGTGTCTCATGGTTGTTGAGAGCCACGTTGAGGATAGCCAACACCCGTCTGTTTGTCACCAGAATAATTTGTAAAATATTGAGAAGTCTGCAACTCCTTACTGGCAAGGGCCTTTGGTGTCTGTAGGCTGGGGTTTGCTGTGGCAGCCGGGTGTGCATCTTAGTCAGAAAAATAGCTGAAATGAAGTTGGCATTTGTTAGCTATGGCAGGAAGTGTTTGGCTAGGAGTGAAAATGCTTCCTGTTAACATGTGCATATGCATGGATCATGATCTGGAGTTATAACAAAATACTGATTTAGTTACTTAAAGTTTTAAAACTTTTTATTTCATTTGTAGATTATAAATGTACCAGGCAACAAAAGTCTTGAGGGAAGTTCAGAAAAAGCAGAGATGCTTGGAGAGTGTTTTAGGGATTCCATATCTGTCAGCTACCTTTTTTTTGGTAACACTTTCTGCAAATACTCTTTTCAAAGCTAATTTTTAAAGGTAATGTGAGTTACTGAACACAAAGCAGCACAAAAGCCTAACTAACCAAAACAACCAGACTGCTGGCTCTTAGTATATCAGATTATGATCAGTGATCTGTAAAACTGATCACTGAACTGAAAAAAATCCTGGTTTTCATCCCTCGGTTCACAAAATGTGTCCTGTAACTGATGAGTGAAAGCTCAGTGATGAGACACAAACCCAGTATCCCAAGGAACAATGCACAGGAAAATTATTGGTATGTTATGGCAAATTATGGATTACGGTTCCTGACATGCTGTAGGATATATTGGGATAGAAAGAGTGTTTTGGGGGGTTGAAAAAGTCTTGTATTGAGATCTGAAAGAGGTAATCTACCCTGAAAATCCCTCTTTGCTCAAAATTGTTCCTTGCTCCTGTAGCTTTTAATACTGGAACTAGCTCAAGTATTTCCAGACTTTACGGATTTGGCCAAGTCTAGACATACGTAAAAGATCAGGTTAAACTGACAAAATTTTTATGATCAATTTGTGACCTATGGGCAGAAATGGTCATTGGATGTATTATTATTAATTATCATAGGGTCAGGTTGACACTAGTTAAGTCAGAGCTCCACACCCATTTCTTTGCTTTTGTGCTTAATGACAAGAGCTCAGGGCAAGGGTTTTAAAGATCGAAAAGGCAGAAATGTAACACCCAACTTCACTATGGGATTATTTTCTCAAATAACACTGACTTTGGTACTTTGGGCTGTTAATGTTGAGGGCCATTTTGTCCCGGTAAAGGCTGTGTCTTACCTTCCTTGTAAAAAATGCTCCTCCCTGAAGATGCATCACTCTCTTTGGTGGACACTTGTAGTGTTCACAGTGTCTCTGAGTAACCAAATATACAGACTTCAGTGGTTTTGAACGACTTTTTAATTACTCAGACTTCAACAGTAATCCTGGCACCTACACACTTCAGTAACCTAATTGCAAAACATCCTCAGCTATTGTGCCCAAAGCCTTTGACACTCAAAGTTCCTGAAAGAAACTGTGTGTAAGCAGCATTTCCTCCAGGGATTTTTCTTTTTTGAATATTCGGAAGCTTTTCAGATTTAGTTACTGCTTCAAATTCTTCATTCTGCTCTTGTTTTTATTTTGTTAAATAGATTTTTCTGTCAAAACTGATCGTCCTCCCTGCTGAACTGGTTTTGCTTTTAAAACATGAAGGTGTTGATGTGTAATAGTTATAACTAGAGCAGATGAAAGATAACTGTGTGAAATCACCAATTTAGGACTTTTTGTATATATATGCCAATGGAAATCATAGCTTTCTATAAGTATTTCAGAGGGGAAAACTTAACAGTTTGTCTCTGGTTAGATGTGTGGTCAAGCTCGGTCAGCTGAATTTTTGCACAAGGGAAATGTGCTACAGAAAAGAAGGAAGCTGGATGAATGTAAGTGTCCACTCTAGGATTTCACAGGTTTTTTGTTCCTCTTAAATTTCCCTGTCTCTGGCAGAGATTCGAATCAATCAGTTGCTGCCTTAGCAGGTACTGTCGTTCTGTTTCCCACATGTTGTGTGAGCAGAATTTACCTTGTAATATGGCAGGTAATTCAAGCACAGTTTTTTAGTTTCAGCAAAACTTAGAAAAAGTTCTGGAAAGTGATATGTTGACAAAACACTTGAGTGCCATGTGAATGGAACAGATGTGTTGAGGAAGCATGTGGGCTTTTTGGTTTGACTCAGATACACTGTGGAGCTTAGGCTCAGAGTCTGTTTTGACGTGATGTGATGGGATGGTGAGATGGGTGACCTGAGTCTTGGCAGAGCTCCACATGGTAAAAGATCTCACATTCTCAGAGATCTTTCCATTGCTCTTTCCATTGCCAGTAGCAGTTTGGGGGGCAACCAGCCAAAAAGGGGTCATGTTTCACACCAGTAATCATACTGTAGCTCACGTAATAAATAAGCAAGTGGCAAAACTCTCCTTCCCCCTCTAGTCAAATAGACAGATACTACTTAATTTTGTCTTTATCTGTCTGTTTATTCAAGTTCAGGACACACGTTCTAGTTGGCAGTGAGCAATTGCATGCTGACTCATGCGCAGTGAGGTTAAAAATTCGGGAAACTAGATAGACTGGAAACTTCAAAGGCATACACGTTGGGAGCATGGAGTTCATGTGAAGGTCACTTGAACCTAGATCCTAGAGATGTATTGATAGCTGAAGGGGTTTCTGGCCACTGCCCAGAAATAGATATCCTTGAGCAAATTGTGTCATCAGATGCTGGAGTCATTTGATGGTGGAACCCTTTCACGCGCACAGAGGAGTAGTGATGCAGCTTGTAGGAAATGTCAGCACGTTTCAGTTTTTCCTGGCTCTTTAGTCAAGGGAATGGTGAAGACAGAGTGGGACAGCAGCCATATGCATGAGGTGGTGTCAGCAGCAGCAAGTCTCATGCAGGGTATTGCTCTAACAGTGAAGAATGAGATCAATCAATCACAGATACTTACTGTGGACAACAAAGAAAGAAGGAATAATCAAATGGTCTCAAAAGTCACTTGTCTGAGCAATCCTGTAAATTTTTTTATTATTATAGAAAATGTGGCTGAATGCTTCAAGTTTATTCTTTCATGTCTTCTAGACTAAGTGGCTTCAAGCAGCTGTATCTGTGCAATCGAAGCTTTGTCTTTGAACTTTTACAACTAGCACAAGATTTCAAATAGTTTTTACTGTTACTGTTCCAGTAGGACTGTCTGTCCAGACACACAGGAATTCACAGCCCTTACAAGAAATCTGAGAGTCTAATGAAGTGATCAGTGCCTAAAGACAGTGGAGGAAAGAAGTATGGTGGGTTGACCTTGGCTGGCTGCTAGGTGCCAACTAAGTGGCTCTGTCACTCCCCCTCCTCAACAGGACAGGTGAAGAAAATAAGATGAAAAAGCTCATGGGTCAAGGTAAAGACAGGGAGATTGCATATCAGTTGCTGTCACAGGCAAAACAGGCTTCACTTGGGGGTAATAATTTAGTGTCAATTAAAAATAGAGTAGTATAGTGAAAAAACAAAGGTAAAACTGAAAACCACCTTTGCCTCCCATCCTAAGCTCAACTTCACTCCTTCATTCCCAACTTCTATTTCCTCTCTCTGAGTGGCACAGAGTGTCAGGGAATGGAGGCTTTGGTCAGTCCATAACAGCTCCTCTTTACCATTCCTTCCTTTCCGTACTGTTCCCTTGCTCCAGTGTGGGGTCCTCCCATGGCAGTCAGTCCTTATGTACTGCTTCAGCATGAATCTTCTCCACGAGGTTCAGTCTTTCAGGAACAGCCTCCTTCAGCGTGGGTCCCCTGCAGCCATTGTTCCTGTCTCACAGCTGCTGCAGTTTTTTTCCCCTTCTTAAGTATGTTGGCAGAGAGGTTCCACCAGCTTTGCTGATGGGCTCAGGCTTGGCCAACTCAAGGTCCATCTTGGAACCATCAGGAAATGGTTCTGTCAGATATGGTGTCAACTTCTGGAATCTTCTCCACCCCTGCAGCCCAACCACTAGCCAGACCATGCTACGTAAACCAATACAAGGGATGCCTTCAAAGTACTTCTTTTATGGAGGGAATGCCTACCTCTTTTGGAAAATGACAATTTTTTGTCTCCTGTTGCTTTCCTGACATCATGAAGATTTGGTTCATGTCTCAGATGGGTATCACAGGAAATGTGGGGAGAGCTGAGGGAAGAGGAGAATGTTTCTCTTAGGTCTGTTGAAGAAGTAAGATGCACCTTCAATGTGGAAGAAAATACAATGACATTTAAGGGAGGAATAGAGAGATAGATGGTTTCCAAAGTGTGCCTTGTTGCTGGGAAGCTGATGTCAAGGCAGAAAATGAAAGAATAGCAGGAGAGACCTCTTAAGTTTGAGCCTGACCTTCTTGGACAAGAGAAACAAGAAAAGGGACATGAGGGGGACAATGAGGTGGAAAAAAATAAAAATGCTGTTCAAAAGTATCTGCCAAAAAGTCACAAGGAGTTGCCATAAAGGGAAGTTTCTGTAAGTTGAGAAGTTGCAGTCATACAGTTGAAGAGTTTGTGTCTCAAAAAATAATGCAGAAGGAAGATTTAAAAGCATTTGGATCACATTTATATCTTAAGATGAGAAATAACTAGAAGTAGCTATAGTACAGGTGGTGGTGTTGGCATCCAGCACAGAAGTAGAGGAAAAGAATTGTTCATGGAAGAAAAATGTGGAACTTGATTTAAACTGGCTGTGAGGTTCGTTACTCCAATAGTCTGCGAAAATATGAGACAGATTAGACTGAAGAAGATGGACCAGGAATATTTTACTCAGTTTCAGCTGCAGACTCACAGGTTCAGCCTACTAGAGTTTCCCAGAGGAAAGTAAAATTGTGAAGACAAGGAGATGACGTGAATGTAATCAAAACCAGAGTGAAGTGCTGTCATGACTGCTAGTGGGTGGCTGTGCTGGGTGTGCTTTGCTTGACCTGCTTGCTCTAGAGAGATTTTTCAGGGATGTCAAGCTGCAGTTTTACTTGGAAGTTGTGTGTCTTAGACCTGGAATTACTTAAACTTATTAAATAAAACCCTCAGACCAATGATAATTTGAATAGGGGGAGGTGCCAGAGAGCATAAATTGCACAACCAGCTTCCATTCTGCTGAAAATAGTATCTGGCAGGTCTTTCCAATGGTTTTGGCTCAAAACGAACCTCGATCTGTCAGTTGTCAGCACCATGCCTCCTTTTAATTACCTGGACTAAAATTACTGTTCATTTGCAAACACTGGAGCTCAGAATAATTACATCTGTTAGACATAACTGTGGTAAAAGGCAGCTAAAAAGGCCTCACCATTCAGGCAAAGTGAGTCCCTCAGCTTTTGGCTTGCCCAGCTGAACAGCCAGAGAGGAAGCACGTGCCTGGCACTGATTCCAAAGTACCATAAGATCCATTTCGTGCTGGATTTTTACACCTGCTTGCTGCATGGCATTCTTTTTGTTAATTCAAGGTAAAGAAGAAAAAATGTAACTTGAGAGTATCATATTGATGGCAAACAGACCTAAGTCTGCATGGCACTCAGCTCAATACTGCAGAAATGTAGAGCTGAAGGAGTAGACAAAATACATATACTGCAAAAATGCTTATGAGAAGACACCAACAAATACAGCACCTTTGATGTGGAAATAAAAATGGGTCAGTTATGCCTGAGCCCTGCTGCACGTGGACAGAGGCATGCCAGGGATGGGGAGCAAATCTGTGGGGAAGTTTTTGTAGCAGCACAGTAGGCTGTGAGGAGGGCAGAAGAACATCTGGGACACTTCCTGGCATGGAAGAGGGAAATAAAGTAAGTGAAAATCAGACCAGCTGTGTGGTATCACAGCAAAAGTAGTGTAAAAGCAAGAGTAGAGATGAGGGTGGCTGGAGAGGTAATCAGGGACAGCATGTTGGGCAGTAGGCAGGCCATGGCACCAGCAGGAGCTGCACCAGGAGGTAGAGCTGCTCTGAAGGTGGTTCTGGGACTAGGAGGCATCTGACTGCTCATTGGTCCCTAAGAGGCTGAGATCTCAGAAGAGCAGAGTGCCACTTAGGAGATCAAAAGAAAGGTCCTGGCCACTTGCAATTCAGATACTTACTCTCTGCTAGCACCCACTGTATTTCTGAATGTTTCATTGCTCTCTTGCCCCATCTTCCCTGTACATCCCATGTCAGACTGCTTTGCTGGTGTTGGTCCTTCCTTAGTGCCTGACCCTTGCAAATGTCTTTAAGATGTACACCAGTGTATCAGGACAGGCATAGAATCCCTCCCACTTGGTGGGATCCCCTTGCTGGTGTCCGCCTGGGGAAACACTGTTTGCAGCAAGACATCTGTAGGACCAGCTGAGAACAGTGCCCTGACTGCTTGTGGCATCCCTAAATCCAAAAGTCTGCTACCCCTGCAAAATCTGGCACTAGTGCACCCATACCAGCCCATAAATGCCAGCTGGTGAGATGGTGCCGGTGGATCATGCCCAGGACTGCTGTGAGGAGTGCTGTCCTCCACCAACAGAGCTTCCTCCTTGACTCTTTCATTGCCAGTCCAACTTGCCCTTCCCCTGGAAGCTGATGGCATCTCTGCAGAGAACTGGACAACTCCTAAGTCTGAATGATGAGACTTTGCCATAGTCTTCATCCCCTTCTTTGCACAGAAACCCATCCATTCCTTCTGAATGTCTTCATAGATCAGTCAGTTGTCTCCATGTCCTGAGGGCACTCACCAGGGAAGAAGGGTGGCAGTGCAAGTTGAAAGCTTTCAAATTATTCATTCCTCTGGGATTTGTATATGCATTGTTCGGGCCAAATAGGGGGGTAGACAGCCTTTGCAGAGCACCTCAAAGTGACGCTGCATTGCATCTGTGCCCTGCCTGTTGTGGACATGTTAAAGTAATCTGGGCTATAACACAGGAATTATTGTTCAGGGTAATCTCACAACACATTAATCAAGTAGTGGGTTCCTTTGGGAGGGTAGGGCTTGTTTCACCATTTTGCTTGGAATATATGAATGTAAATACAGATTTACAGTGTAGCCAGTGCGAGCTGCATTGAAGCACAGACTGGAAGAATATAAAATGTACTCCGTGTATAGGCTGTGAAATCCTAGATAATGTCTATTCTACTCATATCTCAAGTGAACACAGGTCCGCTAAAGAATATAGACTGTTTTAACCTCCTGTAGTAAAGTAGAATCACTTAATATATCTGAATGTTCCCATTATGCCCATTTGATATAGGCAAGATTTAAGTGGTTGCCAGATGTTATACCCTCCTGAGTTTCCAAGCTTAGGGTTTTTTGCATTTGTATATTCTTCTCCCTTTCTGCAATCCATCATTTTGGAAAGTTATGCTGGTGGTTTGATTGTTTTGAGCTTGCAAACCCCTGACACTATGCTTGCAGTTCCCTGAGATACAAAGGTAAATCCGGCCTTAGAAACCCCAGGGGATCTCTCTGGATGGGCAATGATGGGGGAAGATGCCACAAAAATGTCTTTGCAAAGTCTTTACAGCTTTTTGTGTTCCTCTTCCATGAGGAAAATTTGTATGTCATGGTCTGCAAGGCTCTATGGGTGAATAACTGAAGTTGCTAGATTTTCACAACTACTTTTTAGCCCTGCTTCTGTGTTAAAACAGACCTTTACAGTGCCTTTTTTATGTGGAAATCTTGTAGCTGGGTGTGGTGGGGAAGCCGCTTGGTGACTCATACTGCAGGGAATTCCCTGATGAATTAGAGTATTTTTACTTCTGGACTTGTGCGCAGTTTCCTTCAACGCTGGAGTGAGCGGCCGATAAGAGCAGGCTACAAAGGCCCATTCACCGTTCAGCTACCCCGTGTTAAAACAGGGTGTTTATGCTTTGCAGAGCTGAAAATCCACCTCCCATAACACATAGGTTCATAGCATTTTTGTCATTAGCAATCCCAGGTGCTCTGAGTTTCATGGCGATGAAAAAACACGGCAGAAGCGGATGGCGGTAAAGCACACATGGAGCAGGGATGGCTATAAATAACAGGGATGGGTCTGTAAATGTCAGGCTTCCTGACAAACCTGGTGTCTTCAGCTGGCAGTAGTGCTGATGGCCACCTGTCAGCACAGCCTGTGTTCCTGTGCGGAACGGGCGGGAGCAGCTTCTCCTTCCCCCAGCACTGCCACTGCCTCTTTGGAGGAGGACGGATTTGAGGGTCATTCATCCAGCCCCTGCATGGTTCCCCCTTGAAGCCTTGGCTCTGTCGGGCTAATGGCTGCTGCTGCTGGCAGTGAGGGACCAGGGCACTCCACTGAAGACTCTGCAGGGCTTCTGCCCTGCCCTTCTCTGCATGGATGTTTTGGGTTTATTTCCATTTGGTAAAAAAACCCCCACAAAACATAAGACGCCAATATAATACCTCAACCCAGCTTTTTAGCTATATAAAGAGCTGTCTTTCTCTTCAAAATATTGCACTATAAATCTTAAAAATGCCAAAACAAAGCCAGGCATTTGGTTTGGAGAAGACACTTCTTATTACTTCGTAAAAGTAAATAGTGAAATGAAAGGGAATGAAATAAGACTTTTGGAAAAGCCGTTTTCTCCTTTTTCCTTTGTGCCTCCTCCTCTCCTTCCTCTCCTGACTCCATTTCCCCCCCCCGTATAACAACTGCCCATTTGGGTACGGTAATTCCAGAGAGCAAACTTTAACGGGAATGCCTGAAATGTGTCTGCTTCAGCTTTGTGTTATGTCTGTAATTTGAATTATTTGCATTTTGGAAAGGTATAAATTGCTCTGGTGTACTTGGGTTGGCTGGCGGCCAGGAGGGAGTTGCCTCGGGCCCAGACCAGGCGCGTTGCTGCAGATGTGGCAGGCGTACAATGGAAACTTTTGTGGGCGAGCAGCCCTCGCTCCTCCAGCACACGCTGACAGGAGGCGGCATCCCGCCTGCTCACCAGGCTCTCCAGCGGATGGGCACTGGGGCAAAACCATTTTCTCCAGCAAAGGCCAACTATCTTGAAGCTTAGGGCTCCCTCAAACCATTCCAAAGCCATTACTCTTTTTTTTTCTTTTTTTTCATTTTCTTTTTTTTTTTTTTTTAATTTCAGCTGAACTGTTTAAACCTGCAAAACATGTTTACTGTAAGAGGTTGACGTAGTGGTCTAAGGTTTCCCTCCTGGAGCTGGTCCCAGTCCGTGGGTGTTGAGATTTCCCTCTTGGTTCACCAGACGTAATATGAGGAATTGTCTTTCTTTTTTTTTCTTTTCTTTTTTTTTTTTTTTTTTTTTTTTTTTTTTTTTTTTTTTTTTTTTTTTGTCTCTTGCTTCATAATAACTTTTGGTCCCTGTGTTTTTGTTAAATGAAATGTCACTAGCTGTCAATGACTTGTCTGTTCCCTACTTCTTCCTTCTCTTCCCTTTCCCCTCAGTTGCTGATGGTCTGGACAGTCCCAAGGGCAAAACTCATATTGCTCTTACTAGCTTCCAAAGACAAGCCACAGCCCTGAATTTTTATCTTCCTAATAGTTCAGATTACAGAATCTAAAACATTTTTGAACAAACTCCTTTTGTCATCATAAAAATTTCAAAAATGCATAAAGGCAGTGCTGCGTGAAATAATTGAAAGATTAGCTGGACATGGAGTAATTTTGAATTTTCCTGAAGTATCGGCAGGAAATAAAAACCAGAAACCTGAATCAGATCATTCGTCTTGCAAAGCACAAATTAAACATAGCAAAAAACCTGAACTTCTGGTAATCCATTTACAAAGGCAAATTGAACACATGTTAACTACTAGACTGGACGTCTGTAAGTTTTAAAAAAAACCAGCCTAGCAAACCCCTTCCAAAGCAGAAGTTCCTACTCTTCGCAAAATGTGTGTTAGTGTCGGCATTGTGCTGCTTTTATAACTGATTGAATTAATTAGAGGCAGGGAGGGAGTGTTCCAGAGGCTGGAGATAAAGGAGGCTGCTCCCAGACAGGGGATGTGTCCTGGCTTGCCAAATTTTGGTCAGGGTTTTCTACTGACAGCCCAGGGGAAGCATCTGTTGGATAAATTGTGAAGAGATCGCCAGTCCTCCCAAGAAGCCTACTTCAATTCTGGCACTCTCCAAAGGCATCATTAAAGGAGTCTCAAGCACAGTCTGGCTGCTCCCTTTCTACCTGCAGCTGAACGTGGCAGTACCAATTAAAGGGATTCCTCTTCCAGTGTCACAAGTTAAAATGTAGGAAGAAACTGAGGGTAGATCTGCTAAATGTTTTCCTATGGAAAGACCTGCCAAATCCACTGTGGTATTTGTGCTGCAGCCTTTGTGTTGTGCTTCTTTCCATACATTCAAAAGAAGGGGGTTTTGGACATTAAAACAATCACCAGGGCTAGTCCCTCGGCAGCATTCCTTACACGGTAGGACAGCTGTACACAAAAATATTATTTACAGACATTTGTAATAAATCAGGCAGCTCTAAATGCGTCACCTCCATCCTGGCCATGAAAGCGAAAAGAAAAAGTGCATTCACTCTTTTACCTTTCAGAGGGCCTTTTTTGTGAGGCAGGCCCACGTCCATGTGATGAAGTTCAAAATAACTAATATTTGCATGTCCCAATGCTGCAATAAATGTACAAAAGAGATGACATAAAGTCTCAGTTTCCCCTTCTTTTCGGTAACATCTGACAGTGGTGGGACTCATGAAGCTGCATGTGTCTGTACTGCTCAGCTTATCCAGCAGTGTGCTTATGGCCTTTCATTTGTATTTTTCTAGGCCTGCAGGATGAAACCTTACATTCTGTATTACTTTTCTTGTTTCTTTCCTATTGAGGTCTGAAGATGCAAGGAAATAAAAGCCCACCTTGTTTTCCAATTATTTCTGTATCAGTAATGTGCAGGAAAAATGACCAGGCAAAGCCAGTTTCTTCCAAAAGACATGTTCCCACAAAAAGCTATAGTTGTGGCTTAAATCTATGTTTGCTTGAAAGCAGAAATTCAGTAAATTTGGAGGACCCAACACACCACTAAAAGCAGCTCCAGAAGTGGGACCACTGTAGGTGTACAAAACCAGCTTCAAAATGGAGTCTAAAGCTGTGTTTCCCAGCCTATGGCCTTGCCTTTTGACCCAAGTAGCAGACTTGGGTCCTAGCCAGACTAGGAGTATTATTAAAATCAAATCCTGCATGGCTAAGTAGCTTCCTTAATACTACCTTTCTTTTTGTATTGTTTAATATTAATATTGAATATGACTTACAGTCTAGGTAGTGTTCAAAAGGCATCATAGGTAGCAGTATTATTATCTGAAAGTTCAGCGAATTGAGATGTAGAACAGTTGCATATTTTGTCCAGACTAGTGGCAGAGCAAACTCCCAGTGGCTCTCCCCCATCAAGGTATCATGCACTCTGGATTGTGGCTCTTCCCTTCAGAAAAGCTGAAGGGGCTCCTGTCACAAGTTACCCAGATAGCCTCTTAGTTGGCCAACACTTCGGGCAATGCATTGTGAGAGGTCCTTTTCACATAGGCAGTGCCCCTTCAAAGAGATTGTTTTTGCAAAAGTTGTTCCTTTCTTGGCTTGGGAAAGGAAAAAAGGAGGAACTAGATATCTTTTTCTTTTGTCTTTTAGATGGTCACCATGTGTGGGAAATGGAAGCCAAAACCGACAAAGAAATGTGCAAGCCAGTAAGTCTGTCTTAAATATTTTAACATCAAGATGAAAAATATATATTGCCTTCTCCAGCACTGTTACTAAAGAGGGATTTCCAAGGCTTTGGCACTGAAATAGAACAAGTACTTAGGCCTCCCCTCCTGGAAATCTTTCTTTAACGTGAGCATGGGGTAAAAATCCTTTGCTGGAAGCTATCCCAAAAGTAGGAGAGACCATTTGGAAAATATTTTTTCATTGTCCAAGATGGGCCAGTTCCATCTGCTCATCTTTTGTCTTGCTGGGTCAGTTCTTTCCGCTACTCCCAAAGCAATTTCTGATCATTTTCCTTGGCTTTCCTCTATCTTCAGCAAAAGAAACATGAATCCCCTCACAGGAGATCAGCTCGACTTTGGAGAAGTGTGGTTCCCTCAGCCATGACTCTGAGTGGGAAGAACGTCCACTATTCCACGTCTGCAGGAATATGCAATACTTGTAAACCTGCAGGCAAACAATTTAAAGATCTCAGCTGAATTCAGGCCAAATGCTAAGAAGAGAATTCCCTGTTACTCTTTCAAAAAGCGCCAAGGGAGGTTTTGATGGTCATAGCAGATTCACTGTTCATGTGTAAGCTGATGCCCTAGAAGCTAAGTCATTCCTTAGCCCCGTGCTGGAGCATTTGGTTTCTGACAGTGGAAGATCTTCTCCAGCCCTTTTTCATGTTGCACTAGAAGTGCTTGCAACAGTGAATCTCCCATCCACAGAAGCTAGCTAGCATGCTTCAAACTTCCTGAGTTGTTATATGAAAACATATTTCACTGTGGAAAATGGAAATATTTGAGTAATGCTGTCCTAATGCCTTTCAAAGGAAATATTGTTAGGTTCAGGGATGACCTGCCAATGAGCCGTTGTGCTTTCTCCTGCTGAGTTAGAGACCACAATTTGATTGTGTCCCAGATTCTTGACAGAGGCAGGCTGGAAAGAGTCTTGTTCATATGCAGTATCATATTTGCTGTCCAAAGGGAAGAAGTGAAGGCTAGTGATTTTGTAAAGATCTGAGATACATTAAAATAATTTCCCTACTTCTAGAATGCTTGGCATGAGCACTGGGGTTGGTGGGAAGCCATCCTTGCCTGCAAAGCCTGCCAGTTTCCCTTAAGAGAGTGTTTCTCTTCCTTCTTGGGGTTAACTTCAATACTATTATACAGGTAGACTGCCTTAGTTCTGCCTTGACTTTCTGATTTGTTGCTTTTCCAGAATTCATTGGTGGTTGAGATCCCACCTTTCCGCAATCAGAGAATTACCAGCCCTGTTCAGGTCAACTTCTATGTCTGCAACGGGAAAAGA
This sequence comes from Toxostoma redivivum, assembly GCA_013397375.1. Taxonomy (NCBI): domain Eukaryota; kingdom Metazoa; phylum Chordata; class Aves; order Passeriformes; family Mimidae; genus Toxostoma; species Toxostoma redivivum. The sequence goes on from VXBI01013122.1 coordinate 291,879, forward strand.
AAGAGAAGCCAGTACCAGCTTTTCACCTATCTTCCTGCTAATGGTAATAAAACAAATTCCTTATCTCTGCTAGTAAAAGTTAGAGATAATGATGATACATGGTTCTAATAATTCTTTAGTAATTCGAATATTTTGGAAGTGTGCCTGGTTCTATGAGAGTAAGAATAAATCCAGGAGAGCTGCCTTTGTCTCTGCTGCCTACACAAGAGACCTCCTCTGCAGATTATTTCCATTTGCATTGGTGGCAGAGACCTGTTGAAACAATGACTTCTGCTTTTGGGAGCTGAAGAACCACAGCATGAACTCAGATGTTTGTGAAGGCACTGAGCTCTCTGCTAGGTTGCTGTCAACCCTTGGTCTGACGTTCTAACCCCCAGAGGGTTAGAACCCTTTCTAACTAAATTCACACCACAATATTTTTGAGCATGCTGGAGGTGGAGTATGGATTCTCCCTGCAGTCATCTTGCACCTTACTGCCTTGCATAGGGTGAATATTGAGATGGACAATATGGGTAGAGATTAGAGTGCTCCATGTAAAATACTTCATGGATGGGAAATGTTCAGAAACTTGTGCTAATTTTTTTTTTGAGCTTATATTGGTAGCTGTGAAGTGACAATAAAGTCACTCATGATAGCTGAATTCCAAGCAGGCTTGTATGAAGATTTCAATAGCTAGTAAATTTAGATTTTTTAAAATTATTATTTGAAATGGCCCTTATACTGAGAACACTCTTTGGGGGAAGTTAGGAAAGAGAAGAGTGGTTGTTTTGTTTTTGTTGTTTGGGAAGGAAGAGGATTTAGAAAAAAGTATTAAGCTGTGCTTTTTTGTAGACTTTCCAAGCAAAAATAATCCTTCTGTGGGAAATAACAACAAAACAATATTCAGGTCATGTCACATGACTTGAAGAGACATGCTAACTTTTTGTAGGTGAAATCCCGTAAAGTACACATTTGGAATTTCCCTCAGTTAGCATGCGTGCACTTTTATCAGGACTTAAATTAAAAATAAGAGTACAGGAAACTTGACATGGCAACAGAGTGCTTATTGCATATGTTCTGTGTAGCTATGCTTCACTGAATCAGCCTACTTATGCAAACTTCATTCCCAGTGGGGATGTCTGTGTATATTTAAAGACTGTTCATCTCTTAAATTGGAAAGAACAAGAGTTGTTATTCTCTTTCAAAACACTTTTCAGCAACAAAAATCGGTTGTAGAGGCAATCAGGTATTGCCTTGTCACCCAAGTTACCCTCATAAATATTTCAGATTCAGGCCTCTTTTTAGCTTCTGTTTATTAAGCAGCATCTTCCCTCCAGCCTTTACATAGGCCCTTTTTACCATTGTATTCTAAACCCTGGGAACAGTGTGCACTCCTACACAGTTGGTTTATACTATCACTATTGTGTGATAATGTGTTTGGAACATTTGATGTTTCATTTGATGTGACGAGATGGGAAAGCATACCTAGTGACAGCAGACCTAGTGACAACAGAGAACCAGCCTAGGCTTTATTCTGCAAAGCCATCTTTAATTATGGTAATTGTTGAAAATATTAGGAATCTTGTTTAGTCTGCTATACCAATTTAAATTCTAGTGAAATCTTTTCATTTCAGTATAAGAAAACCTGAAAGAAAATATGTAACACCAGGGTAAGGTAAAGGAAAGCAGGTATTCCTAGTAAATATTCTTTCCATTCCCGTTTGGTTTTCCACTCACATTCTCTTAATACATATGTATATGTGCATATAGGTAATTGAAAAACATGCTGTGCTCTTTGCAGCCTCTCCCGTAACAGTTGTAAAAGTGAATGTGCTTCTGCAATCATCAGAATTAATAATATAGTATGTTTTTATTATCCTTGTGTTGTAATGCCTCTGTTACAACTGTATGGTTTTGCCCTTCTGTGGCTGGTATTTTTTCTATTGTGCCTTTCAAAGATAGATGCAATTATCTCAACTATGTATTTAGAAACCATGTACAGTGATTGAATCAGTCATTTATGCTGCTGTATTTCTAGGAGTCATTTTAGGCTTCATTTGATTTCAGTATCAACATTCTTTTACTGTTTCAAGGCGTTGTGGAAAACCAAAGTTTAGCTCATGCACAAAAAATTACCTGAATCTAGAACCACTGGGTGATCAGTATAAAAAAATGTAAATGAGATAAGCATGATTTTGGCCCAGGTAACACTTTGTCTGCTGTTTAAACAAATCCCACAAATAGAGAAGGTGTAGGGTTTTGACAAGTAAATGTAAGAGTGATCATGAAGTGTAAGATGTGGTTTTACACAAATGAGACGGTATCCTGTAAGCTGCTGCTTCTTCTATGCTTTAGGACTAATCAAATGCTACATTTCAGTGCCTACCATAGTTTTGCAGGTATTTCTGCGTAAGGGAGCTTTTTAAAGCTTCATATGCACATCAGACATATATTTTACAGCTCAACTGGACTGTGCCAAAGCAAAATACCAAATGTAGACTAAAGCCTAAATATTGTGTGAGCCCACTGGCTGTGCTCTTGGGATGGGTGTGGACACACACAGACCAGTGGGAGAGCCATGTGCTCGCTGTGGAGCTCCCAGCTCCACCATGGGGCAGTAGGGGGTTTTTCCTGTAGCTCCTATTTCTCCTCATTCCCTAGGGGAAAACAGCCATTGGATCCAGGGACAAGTGACCTCAGCCATCCCAGCTCCCATGGATGGTCCTATAGCATCTCCATGGAGTACAGCTCTGTGACATGCAGCCAGCACAAGCTGCCATCTCCAGCGGTGTTATTTCGACGCCACAGGGCTTTTCCCATGCTGCGGAGATGTGGCAGGATTGTACCTTCCCTCTGTTAGCTCAAGTGTTTGGCAGAGTGGGGACTTACTTGGTGAAGATGACTTTCTGCTTCAGAAATAAAAAAAACTTCTGTAAAAATCTTACTGCTCTGTAAATTAAAAGGTTCAATAACAAAGCAAAAGAGAAAGTAGATGCTTCACAAAAGGAGCCAAGGGCTTGAAAACAGGCTTGCTTAAGTCTTTGGCTTGGAATAGACTGTAAACCTAAGGACTTATAATCCACTTTTAATTGCAATTTTTCATCAACTGCTCTGCTAAATTTAAGCAACTCCTGAATCCTCTATTAGCCTATATTGTACAAAAATGTAATTTTTTTTAGTATTACTTCAGTGGTACGCATCACTGAGCAATTGAGTATCAGTTTTTTCCTGGAGCCTGCAGGCTGTAGGTTCTTGAGACATCTCCACAGACATGCCTGGTGCAGAAATATAAGTAGTTTCTGGCACAGGTGAATTCCTGCAGCTTATGTGGTAAGTACTAATGCACTTTGCATTGCCACATCCCATCAGAATTTGAGGAGGAAGGCTCTGGACCAGACACTGCAGTCAGGAGTCTGGGCAGAGCACAATGAGCCTTGGATGTTCAGCTTTTAAAGTGCCTCCACTGCTGCAGCTCTGTGCAAGGGGCCATGCAGCTCTGTTATGTGCAGCAGAACATTTTGGAAAACCACGTTTCAGGTTTAAACTGATTCGGAGAGTCTGAAGAAGAACACAGGCGTGTATGCTCTGGTTCCAAATCCTGTGTTTTCATCTAAGAAAGCTGAAGGTGTTATGCTCAGAAGATTTTAAACAATGAATGATAAGGATTAGATGTCTGTCTGTTTAGATTTCTTCTAAGTAGGTACAAAAAAATAGAGGAAATGTGTTCAAGAACTTATTTTTGCAGGTAGAAGTGAATGCTCTCTCTGTTTTCTGTTATCCAACTAGTATTGATATCAAGAATGTTAAACAAAGGAAAGCTTTTCTTTGAATTTTATTTAGACATATAGTGATATTTGACTAGCCAAAGACAGGCTTGTTTGTCCAGGAAATATTTAATAAAAAGGAAAAAGGAAAGTCAGTGTGTTTCTTCTACTGGAATGAAAAATATGCTTTTGCAAAGAGTTGATGATAAAGTATTTCCAGTTTCTGTTTCTGTCAGGCTTCTTAATTGTCAAAGCATTATTAAAAGATCATTTAATGGCTTCTAGTATTTATTAAAATGGTGTTGATATTCTGGGTAACTTTTACTTTGAGATGTGATTCGCTGCCCACAGGGCCAGATTTCCATCTGCACAACCTTCACTCTCAGACAGCTTTTCTGCAATTCCTTTGCCTCTCTGCAGTCATCTGCACAAGTCTCTGAGATGTTGAGCTCCTCTGAAAACCTGGCCATAGTGACTTGGTGGGAATGGGAGTCCTTTGAATCTGTGAGTGGGGAGTTGTGCTGACAGCCTGCCTGTGGCCACTAGATGTGCCTCAGTATTGTGTTTTACAGCCCAGTGGCACAGAAGTGAAGCTCTTAACATTGTAGAATAGAATCATAGGATATCTCAAGTTGGAAGGGACCCATTAGGATCATTAAGTCCAACTCCCCACTCCTCACAGGACCACCCCTTGGTGTACATCTGAAAAGGGTGAGTGCTGCCCATGACACATTGTTGTCAGCATTCTCCTGACTTACTGCCTCTGCTCTAAAATTATCCTGTCCACCACACAGATAGGTGCAACAACACTTTTCTCATGGCTGCATTGAGCAGCCATGCCTCTGTTTCACCTCAGCCCTTCTGCCCACACCTAACTCTCTGAGTTAAAAGATGACATCAGCCCCCTTAGCAGAAATGAGGATGCAAAGTGTTGCCACTCTAATGTGACACAGCATGTGGCTTGTGCTGATTGTCTCCTGACACCTCTCACTCTCAGTATTTGTTGAATTTTCCTGCTTGAGGTCGGCAAAATGATTAGCCTAGTCCTTTATGCAAAACGATGGTGATTTGGGGGTTGCTGAGGGAGCAGGGCCAATGCAGGGACTGTAATGTTGTGCAGGGACTGTAATGGTGACTGGTGCAATACAACCTCAGCAGTGACTCAACAAGGGACGGAGCGTGGCTGGAACCTCGGACCTGCTGGAGGTGTTTTCATCCCCAGGAGCATCTGGACGCTGCAAAGCCAGCACATGGCAGGACAGGGCAACAGAAGGGACAGGGTGAAAGGTTGGCCCCAGGGGAAAATAGGAATCACGGTTACTCATTTTTACACTATACACTGACACAGTTTATTTCATTTTGGCTACTCAGTGGTTGATTGTTACTTTTGACATTTAGCAGAGTAACTAAAAGCAGATGAGGTTTTGTCAGAGTCCTGTTCTCATGACAATCACAAAGTTCATCACCACTGGGTGTATCAGCCCCTCCACTCCCATTCAGGAGCATTGGGAGGTCTGTGGAAGAGCAGAGGAGGCATGTGTTGCATCACCAGCATTACACCCTCAGGTCCTGGGTACTCACTGGAGCTGCCCACACTTTGTGCACTGCCCGCCCACACTCTGTGCACTGCCCACCCTTCATCCAGGTGACATCCATTTTCAGCAGTCAGAAAGAGCCCAGCCAGCTGCATCTGACCTGCAGACAGTCTGTCTTGATCTATATGGAGAGGCATATGGAGAACACTGCCTCTCTGTGGTGCTCCATCTTCACCTGGAAGGCCAGGAGAAAGTATCACCTGTGTGATGACCCTGAGAAAGGCAGGGGTGGACAAGCAGTATGTAGAAGCCCCTGGCTGTGTCTGACCATCAGCAGTGATCACCCCTAATAGTTAACTTCCAGTGCATAAAATTGTTTTTTGTCAGTACCTCAATTTTCAAATATTTCCCTTCAGATGAAAAAAAAAACCCTATAGTTTTGGTCATTGAACTCCTCTGCATGAGCATTTTGAGGACTCCTTGCCTTGCTTCCCAGTGATTTCAAATGCAAGGAGGGATAAAGTCAGCACCGGTGGTATAATGCCATGTAGCATCATCGAAAAATACCTCAGCCCAGTGGATTTTAACATCTGACAAAGGTGACATAGAAAGCCTTGGCTGGTGCAGACTGGGTGTTTTGCACAGTTAAACTTCCAGTTGAAGGCAGTAGTGGAGCCAGGTGCTGCACCACACTGTGGAAGCAGCAGTAGAGCAGCCCAAGTGAGCATACCACAGGACTTGATTTTTCCATTCAACACTGTAGGATTTAACAAAGTGTTATGGTGGGAATTTTTGCCTTCAAAGAATTTTTATCTCTTTCTTTTAAAAGAAGGCTAATGCATAATCTTCTATACTAGCACAACCCAAAATTCCCTCCACCTACCTTCTACTTCTCCCCACCTGGTTTAGCAGGGCATACAGCAAGCTACCAAATATAATCTTCTGTCTCATAAATATGTGTAGAATAACCTAATAGTTTAACAGCTGTTGAAAAGCATTTAGCAAATGAGTTAGCTGGAAAGCACTTCCCAATCAGATAATGTCACTGTCTGAGATTATGTGGTGAGGTGTATGCACAAGGTTTCCATCTCCCCAGAGCTATAAAACTGTACATATTCGTCTGAACCTGTAAAAATCTATACACAAAAACCAAAAAGAGCAGACAGATAGGCATATTTTAGAGTTAGCCCTCCTGATGAGCAGCACCAGTAGTAGTGTACTAGCAAGAGAGGGTGAGTTCAGATACTTGTGCAGATAAAAGTTCCCCACACACATATACTCCCTGCAGTGTCCTGATAGCAAGAGGCTTCCTTTGTGTCTGAGTCACCATGCACTGGATTTAGTAACTAAAAGCAAAGACTTGGTAGCAGCTTGACCTTTAAAATGTTTTGGTTTAATAGGTGCCATGGGAAAGCACCAAGTTCACAGACAGCATCTGCACAGGTCCCTGTAGTTGACTGTCTCACAAGATCCCTGGGACTGAGTGCTCATCCCTCGTCACTGAGATTGCCACTGCTGCACATATGTTGGCAGGGCATTTCAGAAAGTTTTGCTCAGCCACTGCTGTTCAGGTGTTGCTGAAGCAGGGATTATGTTTTGTGAGGGCAGCCAGCCCCTTGCCCCTCCCCAGCACTGGCTGCTCCACAGTGAGAACAAGGGATGAGGTTCAAGTATGCTGGATTCAGCCAGTGCAGCAGCAGCAGCCAGGATTTTGTTTTTGCACAAATCCAGAGTAGCTAAATTGTACATGGAGATGTGTCCATATCCCAGATTAGTCTCTGGTCGACCAGCAGCAAAGCAGGGACAGGAGCTGGGGTGACCTGTGCAGTGTCTTCTGAAGGTGTATGCCAGTATCAAAAGTGACTGACAAGGAAGGATTTCAAAAGCACAAACAGCCTTTCGGAGCTCAACTCAGTAATGGAGATTTAGATACCTAACTCTTATGCTGTCTTTCAAAGTCTTATCCCAAATTCTTACCAATTGCCAGACTTTTAGTCCAGAAGTTGAAGAAATGTGTGTGTGCACATGATGAAAAAAGTAGTGTTTTGATTTTCATACTCTTAACTAAAATCTGTGCAGGTGCCAGGGAACTACATCATAGTCTGCACCATGAAAGGAAGCTATTTTGTTGGATAGGTTAAATTAAATTTAAGGGTAAAATAAATATATTTTAATATATTTTAGTGCCATAAATCTCTACACTGATAATACTACATGGAAATGGGAATTTGATAGTTAAATGGTAATCAGGATAAACATCTGTTTAATTGATAAGATTTTATTTTTTCAGTTCACCTATTTTAATAACCCCCCCACAAAAAAAAAAGTTTAAAAACCCATCTGGATTGCTGAAGTGCAAAAGCAAACACACACTTGTTAGAATTGTCAAAAAATATATATAGTTTATATCTGAGCACTTTCTGACTCCCTTTACTGAATGTGCATGATTTATTATTTTTCTTCTAGGTTTGATATATTAACTTTTTACCTGCTAGAAAGGCCTTTCATTTAAATGTGGGCTTGCAAAACTGGCTGAAATATTTCTCCCAGATTCAGACATACACAGAAGGACCATTGTCTTCCACCAGTGCCTTAGTATGATGTCATAACCCTCATCTCTCTGAGTAAGAAGCTTTGATTTATAGCTAGGGCTGCTGCCAATGCGTGGTTCTCAGAACTTCATATTAAATTAGATGACATAATGACATGAGTTCAGAGTCTAAGAAGGCATCACCAAACCATTGAAAACCAATTAGAAATTAATTTGCTTATCAGACTAATTTAGAACAGCGACCTCTCATATTTTAATATTCAAAATCGAGGACTGTTTAAAACTGTCTGTCAGCTGACCTAATGCAGTAAAGTAACAGGCATTTAAAACTTCACTGTATCAAACTTGCATTCTTTTTTACCTTTTTAGGGCAAGGGCCAGATCCTTCAGCACTCTTAAATGAATACTATTGCTTCTGAGCATACATAGAAATAGTATCATGTTTTGTATTTACAATTTCACAAATTCTGGCCTCATTGCTGCAGTTTATTATAGACAAGTCATTCAAGATTTGAAATATTTGAGCTAGAATTTAGTTAGGCTAATACTGTTCTCTTTTAAATACTAATCCTGAGAAAATTAGTGGTACTGTCTATATCACATTGCATCTCCCCGTGTGAAATACTCACTTGTGGAAGTCAGTGACAATGGAGATGGATGTGTGTTATGGCAGCTAGCTTACCATGCCTCCACAGGGATGTATAACAGAGCTCTTTTTCAGTCTTGGGTTTGTAAAGACTTGCAGTTCATCACGCATGAGTCAGTAGATCAGTGGTAACACAAGTTCCCAGCTGGCCAGTGAACAGTCCTGCCCACTGTGTTGTCTTGTGCAGAAGGTTCCCCTCTGAACTGCCCAAGGTTCTCCTGTGCAGAGCCCTGATTTGGACTTGATCCTTGAAGGTCCCTTCCAAATCAGGGTATTCTATGATTTTCCTATCTAGGAGAAATCAGTGAAGGTGGGTACTAAGGTTTGTATCCTGTTCTAAGTCAGGTGCAGTTGCCCACTGCAGCTAAGCATCTCAGTCCCAGAAGTCAATGAGACAGTGGGTGCGGGCATGTTAGTTCCTTGTAGCCTCATTACAGTGTTTGAGTGACACTGTAGACACTGTGATGGCAAGTGGGTAGCCAGTGAATACAGTTACAGGCTGTTCCTGCATTGGTTTGAGGAGGTGTGCCTTGAAATACCCATAACTCTTACTTCACGCCCACTAAAGTCCTTTGAAAGGTGGAAGAAAACAGTTGCCCTTTCAAAGAATGAATATAATGTGATTTACTCCAACTTTTGACACAATCAGAGTATTTTCAGGATGACCAGATCAGACCCCCAGATAGTTTGAGTTATGTTTGCGAATACAAACATTGGCAAAGACTTTTGGCCTTTGTTACTCCATTTGTTGAAGATACATAGGCTGGGGAGAAGCAGGTAATGGGACAGAGTAGCATAAATAAACCATTAATTGATGTAATGTAGCAATTTGTGGTACTGTGTCCTCCCCAAGTACTACAGTAATTCATGTAAAATAAATACTGAAGTTTAGGTCTGGCCGGAAGGGGGAATGTTAATGTCTTACGTTTCTTCTGACATGCTCAGCTTTACAGGTCTGATTCCAGATAATCTGGGTCATTAGTAATGGTTTCTTCATGGGAAAAAAAAAAAATCCCACAGACCTTCCTTCTCCAAACCGGTGCCTCATGACGTTTGCAGTTTTTAAAACAGGGTTGAGTGGCTGCCATCCTAGTCTGCATGATGCTAGCACTCACTCTGCACAGGGTTAATGGCTCTGCAGCTGGCAAAACACAGAAAAGTCAGATACAAATCCCTTCACCATTTTAGCAGGAATACTTTTTCTGTCTTCTGGTGTGACACTTATTCTAGTGATGAGATTAGCATACAAACAAAACATATTATACTGAGCAAGGACTGACTTTTTTTTACTGTGTTGAAAAAAACACTTCAAAAAAGGCAACAAAAGCAGTTCAGTTGGACAAGTTCAGGCAACTCTAAGCATAAGTGCAGGTAGTATTTGTCCATTGAAAGACAATTTTTTTCCCATTACATGAAATAACTGATGCCCAAAAGTATTAGTTCAAAGCAAAACAACCCTGACCAGTCTCTGTTTTCCCTCTGAATTTGTAGGCACCAGGAGGGCTATCACCATGTCCAAGTGAGTTTTTGGGCTAAAAGGTGTAGAATAGAGTCCCTCTCACCCATCAGTCCTTTACCTGGTGCAGAGCAGAACTTGCTGGTGGTCCTCCACTGGCTGCAGTTTGTGTATTTCAGTGTAGCAACACAAAAAGAAATTCACAATATTCATTACCACTGATCAGACCTCCAAATAGACCCCACGGCATTACTTTTGTAAAGAAAAAACTAGAACCGAAGTGACAGAAAAGTGCATGGTGCACCAGGTAACAAAGGTGTGCTGCAAAAGAGCTATAATGAAAAGCCAGCCTGAGATCAGGAACCTGCCTTCTGTAAAGCCACCAGCCTGCCAGCCACCAGGGCTATAACCCTTCCCTAGGTTATAACAAGTCAGACAACTCCAGGGTTTATTGGAGTTGTATTGCCAGTGGTTGAGCTTGGAATTATTTAGCACAGGTGTTTCTATAACAGTGATATATTGGGAAAATTCAGTGTTCAACAACCATCATATTTCCAGCTGTGCTGTGGTTAGTGCTAGCACAGTGATCCTAATATAAAACATGTGAGAATATTTGCTAGCTCAGGAACTTGTTAAAGGTATTTTCTTACAATATCTGAGTTGCTGTGTTTATCTAGGTGCGTTTCTTCGGTCTTGCATTTTTCTAAAGGGTGTGATAGTGGTTTTGTAAAGCTGTCGCTGAACCTGGATCTGCTTCTCTGCAACCAAGTGCATTAGTAGCCCTGCTAGCCAGTGTGCAGCACACAATCTGGTGAAAATAAGATTATGAGAAATCCAATGACAGTCCATCACACCTAGCATATTTGTCTTGAGCAGCACCTGTGCATCTGTTACATATATAGACCTGTTTTTACTAGGGTGCTAGAAATCTTGAAACAAGTGTTTCAAGCATCTACATGTAAAAGAGCATAAAAGGAACAAAGTTAACAAGGGGCTGGAGGACTGTAAAACAAGGGTAGTGAAGTGCATTCACCACCAACAAAATCTGCGAGTGTTAAAAGAGGTTTTATACGTACAGATGGACACGTGTTTTAAGGGGCTCAAAAAGACTCATACACAAACATAATAAATGGCTGGACAATGTGTAAGAGTTTTGTAAAACACATGTGAAGAAAAATACAGTCAGAGACACTCTGCAACACACACGTATCTGAGCTGAGTTGTGAAAAGATGTTTCATTATTAACATCATGCCACAATGGGTTGGTTATTAGAATATTATAAAAAGCATTCTCTGGTGTCACCAGAAATTTTTTAGAAAGAAGATAAATGCCATTATGCATCCATACTCCATCGTTGCATGCATTAGAGTTGCATCTGTCTAGAAAAAAAAATACATCTACAGTCTAGCTTGGCTTTATTATTTTTAATTTTCCTGATGGAGAAAGTGGGTCAGTTTTACCTGTGCACTGCATCTGTTGTAGAAGCTTCAAAGACACCTCTTTTTGATTTGAGAGAGAAAGTAAATGTTGAAAAGACACTTCAATTTGAGAAAGTATCTTTCTTCTCTGATTGGAGGAAGCAGCTCTGCATTTGTCATGACTGAGTTGATGCTCGCTGACAATCATTTCTCTGTCCACATTATGGTAGTTTTTAAAGACATGACAGCTCAATTAGGGCATAATTTGAGACAGTGGGTATAGCAAGCAGAGGTCTAGAATAGGAATCAGTTTGTCTTGGTAGCCAGAGACTGACTAACATTTGTTAGGAGCTGGCATTAGCAAAAATCAAATGCAATTAATGCACAAAAACTAAAAAAAATCAGATCCTACTCTTTCAAAAATACCGTCATAATTGAAAGCTTCTTGTACGTAGCACTTTGTCATGTATCTTTACGACTTCATTTTCATTCTAAAAAATCAAAAAGCCCCATCTCAACCTTATTATGCTCCAGTTTACTGCATGTACAGACATTTATCAAATGGGCCATCGGTAGCTGTAGAAATGCAGTAGTCTATCCAAGTTAAAATTCTTGCCTTGATTACTACAAATCCATGGAGCCCTTGGGTCCAAAGCTTCCACTGAAGCACAGCTATTTGCAAATAGATTTTTATAGCACATTAGTGCTGGAGGAGAGTCCAAAGAAAATAGTCCTTTTCAATATTAGAACCAGCTGTGACTTTCTTGTGCTGATGACTCATTCATTTTTTTTTATAGGGTGGGAGAACTAGGCAAAAGACACACAGAGTCTTATTCACGACGTTGTTTGTTTTGCAAAGGGTATCCTAGCCACAAGCCAACTTGATCATACCAATACGCAACTCATGTTTATTTAAAACCTTTTTTCTTTTAACAGTTCCAATTATAAAAACAGAACCCACAGATGACTATGAGCCTGCTCAAACCTGTGGACCAATGAACCAAGGCTTAAGCCCTCTCTCTAAACCGTACTACGGTCAGCAGATCATGATGCCCCCTGATCCTGGTTCGTGCCTTGTGGCCGGCTTTGCCTCCTGTCAGCAGAGAAATGCTGTGATGTCACCTTCTCCCAACGCAAGCCCCAAGCTGCACGACCTTTCGTCCTCTCCTTACAAGTGCATCCCCAACCCGGGCCACAGTCACCTCGGACTTCAGCAGCCCGCTGGAGGTGTCCCCACCATACAGGAAGTGCCAAGGTCTATAGTTGTGCACCCAAGCCCCCCCGAGCAATCATCTCACGTCATGCTGCAGCCGCAGGTGAGTCAACATGTGAGCAGTAGCTGTCCCCTTGGTTATCAACAAACACTCTATCCCAACAGTCCCTCTTCTCCAGTTCCATCTGTTACCCAAGAGCCAACCTATTTGCAGTCCTGCAGTCCAACTCACTCATCCATAATGGGTCAACAGCAGCAGCAACTGCCGAAGGTTCACAGAAATGAGTCTCCAACAACCCAACCACTGTCATTGCCAGAGTTGCATGAGGAAAGTAATCATAATTTGGCCCCTATTCCTGTAACGATCAAGCGAGAACCTGAGGAATTGGACCAGATGTACCTGGATGATGGTAAGTCTTCCACAGCACAGGTTTGCCTTCACCATGTTGCTCTATCAGTGAGTTCCCTTAACACCCCCCTTCTTTTGAATCCTGGTGGAAAAAAAGTTCCGTTACTAGCCTGGTGGAAAGGTATGGACTTTGCTCAGATTGTCTTTATACAGGACCCTTTCATTTCATTCGCAATAATGAAACCACATTATCTAAGCATTAACTGTTGTTAGTTAGCATAGAGCTCTAGCTGCATGACCAATAGCTATGTTGTAATAATCTTAACTGTATGTTCTTGGCTTACGCCTATGCCAGTGATCTGTGGAGCTGCAGTGAAAACATATTTAATATTGTCCCATTCATAATGCAGTGAAAGGTCTGATGTGTAAATCTGTTCACTGAAACTAAGTATTAAACTGCTCTACTTCAGTTGAGAGGGTTCAGATTAAAAAGGGAGGCATATCTTTCAGCGTCACTTTTCAGTGTGTTTGCATCTGATGTTAAGACTACCTTTTTCCTCCATTTTTATTGTGGCCTTGCTGCAACTTTTTCTTTTCTTTTTTTTTCTTCTTCTGGTTTTGTTAGATTTTGTATGTATATATATTATATATGCAGCACTGAAAAGTTGAAATGCTGTGCTAAACTTGTAAGACTCTAGTTCCCAAATATTATTAGTTGAGTGTAATAAAAGGGATAATATGGAATTTGGTTATATGACCTTACTGAACTGTGATTTAGCGTTTGCTGCTAAGTATCCCAGTAGTCTTCTGAACTCTCACCTTAATGCAGGATGTGAATTCCCTTCCAATAGCCGCGTAACTTTGTATAACATATCATGCTAGCTGAAGAAGAAATGCCACTTAAATGGCTGCATTGAAACTAATTGGTGCCAAGGAACATCTGAATGTTATTGTCCTTCAGGGAGAATTTAAGGACAATTCATTGCACTTTTTTTTTTTTCTAAAAAGGACGTTTTGTCATTCTATTTTAAACAGCATGCTGCTCACTGATTGTGAGGATTGCAAATGAATGTTCTGGAGCCTGAGTAGCAGCTCTTTGCTTTTCAACTCTAGGAAAATTACTTTTCTTAACAGAAGTTGTTATTGGTTACATGACAGAGAAGTCCAGGGAACTTTTCCTAATTAGGAGTTAAGGTCACTAGTTTTGCACGACTTATCTTTTTGACAAGATTTTCATCATACAGTGTGCATTTTTATCACTTACCTATGCTGCAAGGAGCATGATTTCAACAAGCTAAATGAGAAATGTACACAAACCAAAAAAAGCCATGCCAGAATTTTGGGTTTGAGAAAAAACAGAATTTATCTATGTAAGGAGGAGAATTTAGATAAATCTAAACCTAGTGTATAGCTGTCTTTTGTAGAAAAGCTCAAGAAAGTGACAGCCTTCCTGTTTTACTCAAAAATCCAGAAACCTCTTTTCTGACAGAGCCATGAAAGCTGTCTTTGGCTGGTCCCTACTGGAGAGATGGGACTGTGTCTTGGGGATGAAAGGTAAATGAAGCACCTCAGCCATGTCTGCTTTAGGTTTCTCATGGAGGAACAGAGGAACTTTGTTACCATGTGGTCTGAAAGAAAGGTTTTAGTATTTTCAGCAATGCTGATTCTGTCTGACAAAGCGTAAATGCCTTTAACCTCATCTCTGTTCCATCACTCTCCTCTGGACACACATGCACACCAGTCCTCTAACAGATGATCACAACTGATTGTAGAAGCCACCATGCACATCTGTACTCATACTTGAGGTTGGCTTTGAAGATCTCTTCAGCTAGCCAAATCCAGATATACTTCCCTTTGGCATCCAGCAGGCTTTCAAAATCATTCTGTGTCTGACCACAAGAGCTATAGACCAAGAAAGACAAAACAGTCCTGATAACAATATATAATAGGAAGAAACCCAAGCCTTTGTAGTTCAATGAATTAAATACCATCAGTTCCCTCTGAGGGGGTCAATCAGAAATGGCTAAAATTATATTTAGGTTTGTCTCAGAGATCACACTGATGGAGCTCAACCTGCATGAGCTGCCTTTTCCTATCCAAACCTTATCTCACTGCCTGAAGGAATGGTCATCCACTCTATGTATATCTGAAGTGGACTACTACTCTCTTTATATTTGTCTCAGTATCTGGACAAGGGGCTAAAGGCAGGAAGTGTTTCTTGTTGGATTTGTGCTGGCCAAGATGCCCTGTTCAAACCATGCAGAGCTCTGGCATGCCTCAGACACACAGCACAGGAGCATGAAGCTGTGAGTCAGGCTGGAAGCCTGTTTAAGTATACGCTATATGCATTTCATGAAGGCAGTGTTTTCACCACCACTGCCGACATTGGTTTCACATTACATTTAATCTGATGGAACTGCAGGCTTCTATGGAAAGGGTGGCCTCAATCCACCTTGCTCTGTCACGTGTTCTTGCTGCTTCCTTTGAGTCACATAAATTGATTATGGAGCAGCAGAGCAGGCTAATGGAAAATTAGCCTGCCCAAAATGGCAAAATCCACATAGTTCTCTTTTGGGTCAGCTCATGGAACAACATCCAGTAGCTGGATCCAGCCCTCGAGACAGGGGCCAAGAAGCCTGGTGCTGTAGGCCAAGGGGTGCTGCAGGGTCACTCTGGGTGCAGAAACCTACCAATAGGCCAGAACAAGGGGGAGTTGAAGCCACTTATGATGTGATCTTATCCTCTCCAACAACTATCTAATCACTCATATCCTGTTTTGGTTAAAAATCCCCTTCTTGTGCTTACCTGTCAGTTACGGAAAGGTGACGTCTGGGCTCTGTCACACAATCTCCAAGGGCAGTTTGGCCCCTCTGCTGACTGCCTGGAAGCCACTGGTGGTTGCTCCTGGTGTCCTGGGAGGTGCTGCTCGCTGAGATCAGCACAGAAAAGGCAAAGCACCTATGCAGCACCTATGCAGCACCTATGCAGCCTGGTGCTGTTTCATTCACACCTCTGACCATAACAGTGGATCAAGGGACCGTGACTTTTGGCAAGTGGTTCATACCAAATAGGAGCAACTTGTTTTTCCATGTGCCTTTTTTGTTGTTGTTGTTGTTGTTGTTTTTAATAGGAGCTTTTAGAAGGTGTCACCATTTTTAATTACTAGTATATCCACCTCTAAGTGTTCTTCTTGTTGGAGGACTGGGTGGAATATCTGTTGCACTTATGAACAATATGAGACAAGTCAAGTGTACTTAACTGCTCTCCTTGCCTGCTACTAGTTGTTATAAAAGTATAACAACTGTTTTCCTTATCCCTGATTAATGAAATATTTTAATGATATTAAAAATTAAATTCTCAAAGAACCACTCATTTTAATAAGTATATCTTCACAGCATCTTGTAGCTATTTTATACCTTCCATTTTATCTAAAAGTATTTAAGAAGTGTGAGGTATTGACACTAACATACTTCGGGAACTACCCGAAAAATAAAATATCTAATTGATTTTCCCAGATTATAACTGATATAATTTTGGTTGCTTGTTTGCCACTTTAGGGAGGTTTGAATTATGTATCTGATATACATAGAACAGTTTTGGACCAGTACAAGCAGAAATCTTTTGGTTTTAGCTTATGGGTTCAAAGTAATATTCATTCGTTTAGTTCTGGAATATGTCCAAATATAGACCATTTACACTGCAAAGTATAGATGGAAAAAAACCAGTCAATTAATTTATATAAATAGAGATCCTTTATATGACATTTTTCTGCTTTGGTAAAGGTGGGTAGATGAAGTAGTATAAAGGAAGCACATGAAGAGAATTCCATTTTGGCAAGTAAGTTCTGGTCTTGGCAATCCTATTTTAAGTCAAAATCAACAGTAGCCACCTGGACTATTCATTAAATGTGCTGTCCATTTCAGTATGTGAATATTTGATTCCACATATAGAACATATTTAAAACTCACGCTGTAAAGTGATACCTGATATATTATGGCTATGCTCTTGATACTGAAAGGTATCTGGCTTGGATACCAGCACCCATTTCAAATCACTTTGAGTTCAGCCTCTTAGCAAAGATTATGGCTGACTGCCTTTGCTGCCTTTACAAGAAAATTCGATTAAAAGTGGTCGAAATTGTGACATTTATGCCTGGTTTTGGTCTTCTGCAAGAGTCCCTGGTCCTTTGCAGGGAGAGAGGGAGTGTGTCCTGTCCTCTGCACCAGGAGCTCTTGCAGATATCTGCAGGACACTGGGGCACCCTGGTAGGTGATGCTGGGACTGACGATGTCTCCATGTGCATGTGCCACTCCTGCCCTAGGCAGTGAAGTTTAAGTGATGCTTGCCTTTCACATCTAACCTGGGAGGAGTGTGGGGTGCTAGGGTGCTGGAGCTCATGGAAAATTATTAGATAGGCAGGCTTGAGGGACCTCTTTAGTACAAGTCCATGCTGTAATTTCTTTTAAGAAAATACATGTTATTTAGGTATCGATGCATCTGCTAAACAGCCTTTCGAGACATGAAGTGGAATTAGTATTGCCCAAAGAGATGGATAATTTGGGGAACTACAAGCTGATGAGAATTCTTCCTGGTCCCTTGAACCAGGTGTGAAAATTTACCTAATTTACATCTTTGACATCTTTATATTTATATTTTGAGTGTGCTTCTCTCTGCAGTTATCTAACTAGTACTTGGGTCAAAAGCTATCCTAATCTGCTCTTAAACTAATCCTCCTTCTTTCCTGTTGACTAGGGCAGCTCAGACAATTTTTCAGAATTTTAACTGCCTTTCTTAGTAGTAGAAGAAACCCAAAGCCAGAGGCAGGAGAGTGGAAGTTCACACAGCTTTCCGGATGTCCAGGCAGCTGGGAACTGGCCAGGCTCACAACAGGAGATGCTGTAGGTGATTTGAAATCACCTTCCTCACCCCCATTTCCCTTTCCTGGACTTAGTGTAGCCTGTGTGGAACACAGTACTGAATTCCAAGTCTTTCATTTCACCAGGATGGATGATGCCAAGAAATATTTTTCAGGTTGTAACTGGCACTCCCACAAGCTATTAGATATTTTACCTGCAGCAGAATGACACTCATTTGTGAAATTATTTCCTGCTGTTAGAAACATCAAAGAATGTAGTTTTCATTACAGATGAAAATGAAGCTATTTTGAAAAAGCAAGAGGGAAACACATTGGTACCAGCAGGAAAAAGTGTATAACTTACATTCTCAGCAGATTTCAAGGTGTATTGTACATTCTATAATCCCATCGGTTATATTAATGCACAAAACTTTACAAAAGCAGTTTTTAATTGAAAGCAAAGCAGCATCCTGGAGGATCCTTTAATCGAGGCACTTGATTACCCAGTGCTTGAGTACTGAAGGCCTGGCTTCTAATCTCAACTTTGGAGATGGAGTGGCAACCTTTTTGAAATCAGGAGTACACTCCCATTGCTAGCCATGAGGCCAGAGTTCCACATGCTGTTGAAAAAAATGTTGACCAGAATGTCCTGAGTCTTGTGTAGGAGCCAGAACTGAAATAACAGTATCTGAAAGACAGATCTCCTGTCTGAAGTTCTGTATATTAATTCAGCCTCCTTCTCTCCACATGAATGCTTTCATAAAGGTCTCTATCCTGATCTTGATCAGATCTATAAATCTTTGCATAGTAAGATGAAAATACACAGGCCATAAACAAAGGTATCTGATGTTTGGATATGTGGCTAGCAGAAAGTATCAGAACCACATAATCATCTTCTTTAAAACAAGGAGGCTTTTGTTCTTGTGATTGTCTTTGCACAGCTGTGGGTTTTATAGCACCATGCCAATGAATGCACTCATTGCGACTTGTATTTTACTCTGAAAAGGTAAATTGGGAGTATTAAGCCCCCAATAAGTATGTAAAAGTGGCAAAACCACAGGTAAAGTGTTACTAAAAGCTGCACTCCTGCCAGCCATTTCATTTTAAACATGGCTCTTTTAAATATAACTTTTGCAGTAAAAGCTGTAACTCCTGGATGTAATATGAGCTATTGCTAATGTCATTCCCATGAATTGCTTACAGTGTTGAACCGTTAGATGTCTGACAAGTCCATATATCTCCTATACAGTATATATGAAAGTTTTCTGCGTCTAAACCATATGTTCTTTTTTTTCTCCTCTATATTCTGGAAATGCACGTGGTTTGGTGATATAGTTTATTTGAACAGGAACCATAGCAGACAGAATTATTCTTTCGCTGAAGTGTATCCTTTTTCATATATCTCAGCTTCATGATTAAAGCAATTGGCTTTTGAGGCGTTAAGTTTAGTCTGCTTCTGCCACAATTATGCCTTTGAAAACTCCTGAGTTCACCCAGTGATTTCCAGTAGTCCAAATGTCATTAGAACAACATGCAGGTAGTCTGCAAAGTCCAGTAACGCTGTCTACACTTTTGGCTTGGGCGAGCTTTTCCCTTCCTCCTTCTTGGCCAAGCCTTGCAGCTCTGGGAGAAAACAAATAGCTTTCCTCATGGAAAGTTTTACTTAACCTGGCATGGTGCCTGAGCCTAGACCCTCCTCGTCTCTAATGATGATTGAAAGTGTACATGCTACTGTGATAAAACATGCTGAGTCGTTAACATTTGGGGCTTGGGCTGTAGGCGATGAGTAAGGGAGGGCTGAAGTAATACATTCAGTCAGACCTTCGTTGGGCTTGCACGTCTGGGTTGGAGGGGGATCCTGTTACACGAAACCACACACCCATGGGAATGCATTCTGCTGTTTCTAGCAGGTTTGATGAATTGGGTCTCCCAGGAGGCCTGCCAGAAGAAAGCCCCCAGGAGCACAGATGACCAGACTAGGTGTCTTTCCTGATTTTCTGCAGCCCCAGGTGTGCAGAGCAGACCTGCCTACCTCTTAGCTGTGGTATGCTGTGAAATATAGCAGGAAAGTATAGTAGGGAACGTTGCTTTCTTTCAAAGTCAGCACTTAACATTTCCAGGGAGGTCCTTGAATCTCAGGCTTTCAAGAAAGCGTCCTGTCCTTTTGGAGAAGTCCTTAGTGGCTCCAGCCCTGTTCAGTGATGCCAGACACTGGTGGAGGGAGCAGGAGGCTGACCAAGCAACAGGAAAGCTGCAGAAAGCAGTGTTGAAAAAGCAACCTTTCGTTGATGTGCATCTGCATACGTACCTTCATGTTAACACTTGGAGCTATTGTTTGTCTGAAGCTGCGTTGCTCCCCCTCTTTCCAGCTGGGAGCAGCTTGGAAGAAGTCACTTCTCCCATGCCCGGATCATTCTTCCATTTCTATATCAATGGCTGTTGATGTTGCCATTTCAAATGTTAAATAAAGGTTTTGTTGGTTATTTTCTGTAAGCTTTCCCTGGCAGTCGGCAGAGAAGAAGTTGCTGTATCTGAGCCTTGGTAACGTTTACATCTGCTTTTAAGCCTGGAGCAGTGCCAAGGAAAATACATGGCTTGCAGAAGCACAAGCTTCGTGAGAAAGCTTTGTTCCAATGCAAATTATTTTAGGAATATATTATTTGTTTGAGTCGTTTCTGCTGAGCTGAGCAGTATTAGCTGCTCAGGTGTGACCTTGTGCTTTGGCCTCCGTGCTCTTGTGTCCTGAGCCCCTTCTGTCAAAACATTTGTGGGGAAGTTGTGGTGGCAGGCCCCTCTTCCCGAGGGAGCAGAACAAGGCACAGGCACCTCCACAGAGCTGGGCTGGCAGCTCAGCCCAGCAAACACATCCGTGTCAGAGGGAGCAGCTTCCCAACTTGACATACGGCGCTCCTGGAGAGGCTCTGGCAAGCTGCTGGATCCCCAGGCTGTGGAGGGCCTGCCTCTGCTCCCACTTAAGTCAATAACACCGTTCCCTTTGGGTTCCTTGGGAACAGGACCAAGCGCGTGGCTGGTAGTTAAAGCACACATAATAGCTGCATTCATGGAAGCCTGCTCCCTGATAGACAGGCAGAGAGGGAGTTTTTCCAAGCAGATTTCTGCACGGCACCACTCATTGTTTCATCTGTGTCTGCCGGACAGCCGGGGGCTGGGCCAGGGCCTGATAGTGGCTTGACCATGGCTGCAGAGAGCAGGCTGCTCGATAACCTGGCTCCGGGTCTTTCCTCCTCTCCAAGGAGCTGATGCTGATTGCAACCAAGGGGGCACAGGCTTCCACAGCGGGCTTATCACCATGCTGGGAGGAAGCTTATGAAAAAAAGCAGACCCTCAAAGTGTTCCCCTCCTCCTCTGTCACTGAGGAAGTCTGCAAAGCCTGGGCATTGAAAATACCTGGGAACAATTGGTGAGTAAGAAATACAGTAGGAAAACTGCAGTCCTGTTCCTCACTGGCCAGCCTGGCTGGGTTTGGCAGCAAACCAGGGAGCTGGACCAGCCCTCTCTCTCCTTTACAGGCTTCACTTTTAGGTCTTCTACATTTTGCACACCGTGAAACCTACTGCAAGACAAATAGCAGAAAGCTCAGTGAGATGGTGCTGCAAGTGTGTCAAAACTCCCAAACTGTTTTGTTCCTGAACACATAAATTGCAGTATGAACACCAAAGCAGTCTTGAAAAAGCAATGCTACAGGCTATCCAAATCCATAATTAGTGGATTAATTCTTTGATCCTTACGTAGTTATAGCTCATTATCTAAGCATCACATAAACACAAAAATGTTCCACACTTGCCTTTCCTTTGCACGACTAAAACATGATCTCTCTACTAAATTTCGATTCTTCTGTAGCCATACTGCTGCAGAGAATGCAGAATACAAGATTTTACTCTTTGTGTCTGTACTGTCCAGATTGCTTTTGATGTTAGATTTCTGTGGGAGATCTATGAAGATCTGTTCCATTTCATAACTCTTGTGATACCTTTGGGGTTGCAGAATAGGTATTGCTGTAAATATTATGAATCCATTTTGATATCCTGGGAGCAGCAGTCAGTTCATTTTCTAGTGCTGCAGGGAAACTATGTTTTTCAGTGCCACTTCATAATCAAAATCTTCGGCAAATTACTTAAGAAGTTAGAAAAATGCTATTTTGGGTCATAAGAGAAGCCTCCAAAAATAAAAAAATGAAGAATATTTATTTTAACCTTTATTTCTGTCGAGCATATGCAAATCCACACACAGAAAAAGTGTCTGGAGTGATCTATAAGACTTCATGTTCTAATTCGTTTACATCTTTGTTGTTTTGGTGGATGAGAGTGATCTTGTACTCATGACTGACTTTTCTGAAAATCCTGCAGGTGCCTGTTGAGCAAAGCCTTTTAGAAACATGAGGTCAGGTGGAGAAGCCCACCCCTTGGAGGTTCTGTTGTGCACAATCAGTTCCTGAGCCATTGCAGCTCCGTACTGCTGCTCACCTCTGAGCTGTGATTGTCACTAGTGCTGGCATCTGAGCTTTTGCTATCCAGTTATTCTTTTGGAAGACTGAAGTGACTGGTAATCTCTTTGCTTTTAGTTGACTTACGTCTTTTTCCTCTGTGATGACTGTGTTCCACCAAGCTCCAGGCTGCACTTGAACTCAGCTATTGGCTTGAGGCCTTTCACCTCAGACCATCTGCACGAGGCATTAACAACTCTCCCGGTGTCTTCTTTTTATAGTAATGTCTTGGGTCAGTAGTACTGGGAGGTTCAAATGTTCTTCTCAATCTAACATGACTTACTATGAAATTGCCATATAAAAAGAGAAACTGATTCTGGTTTTCTTTTCAATTACACTCTGTTTTCTTTGTTCTGAGAAACTTCCCTGACTCATTAGCTGATAACCACTGCACGACACACTGTGGGCCTCAGCAAAGGCTAGAGCTTCCTGAAGTGCATTCAGTCCTGCTAGAATTGATGC
This sequence comes from Toxostoma redivivum, assembly GCA_013397375.1. Classification (NCBI taxonomy): domain Eukaryota; kingdom Metazoa; phylum Chordata; class Aves; order Passeriformes; family Mimidae; genus Toxostoma; species Toxostoma redivivum. The sequence continues at coordinate 314,612 of VXBI01013122.1, forward strand.
CACGCACATTCCGGTTTTGCAGAGTGTTGTAATGAGTCCAAGTTTTGCCAAGTTGTGCCTCAGCCAGACACTGCACAAGATCTCTCTGGAAGGGCCACCAGAAATGGAGATGCCTGTTCTATTCCTGACCCTGAGCTCCTGGTTAACTTTGAAGGAGTTCTCAGGCATTTTTTCTTGGTTTTTTCGTCTCCACAGAGAGTATGTTAGGATGAGGAAAGACCTCATTTCAAAAGGAAAAAGAAGCAAAGATGATTCTACAGCTGAAATTGCCATCAGCCATAGAGAGAAGATTATGCTTTTTGCATCAGCAGACAAACCTAGGGGCAATGGCTGCTTCAGAAAACTTTCCAGGAATTCTCCCACTGTTTCTGGAAACCTGTGCTGGACCTTTACAGGCCAGAAAAGCACCCCAGCATCTATTTAAACCACAGATGCACAGTTGGATGAGCTGTCACTACTTGGTAGGAACCTGTAAACCTCCATTGTTACCAGACAAACTCCTGATTTCTGCCCTATTCAGCACATAGTCAGAGTTGTAGAGATAAAGGTGACCATGGCATTTGGGGTTAGAGGTTTCAGACTTTTATTTTTTTGCAGTCTGATATCCCTGATATTTCATGCCATTTCAATGGTAAATTAAAATCTTAAAGAGGAACCAGTACTGCTGAAGACAAGGAAAGGTTTGCCAGAAGAACTTGCTAATGTGAAAGCAGCTTCTGGGTGCTATTTTAGTAGCCAACTCACAATTCCAGAGATAGCTGCAACCCTCAGCTTAACTGGTGAGTGCTTGCTAGCAGAGGCAGAGCTGTGCTGCAAGACTCCAGGACCCCCAGCCAAAGCTGGGGCTCTGCATGGGCTGCAAAGGATTCAGCACACTGGAAGGGATGGGGGGATGGGGCCCTTTGTGACAAGTACAGACAAGTACATGTGTGTATGTACATTCTCTTTGGGAAACTTAGTAAAGAAAATAAAATAAAAGCTGTAGCACAGTCAGCAAGCATCTTAAAGTTTCAGACTTCGAGTATGGCTGTGAAACTACCTGATGGCGTAATCAGAGTGAAAGAAGGCCTGAGAAAAAGAGAAATGAAAGGAGGGTTAAATACAACAACCCCATTAAAAAAAAAAAAAAAAAAGGCAAGAAAAAAAACCATAGATGAATTCTGGAAGAAGAGGGGAAAGGATGAGTGTGGGTGTGAGAGAGAGGAGTTTGTCTAAAAGTGAAATGGTACAAATGAGTAAAATGAGTAGTAAGAGCCCAGGATTTGACTGCCATGGAAAAGTGGCTAAAGAATACCTCCCTTTGCCCCATAATAATTTAAATATAGAGAAAAATGAGAGGAGATGATGAAATGAGCGTTGTGCTCCTTAATCTTTTTAGATCCAAGGAGAGAGGGTAGAGGAGCCTTTCTGTCTATATTGATCTGCAGTGAGATGGCTGCATTGCCTGCAGGTGGAAAGGTTTGGTGGGCAGCTTCCCTAGGGCAGGACCTTCAAATAACCCCATGGCTTATTTCTGTGTTCTACAGACAGGTTTTCAAAGGGGCAAGGAAAGGGCTTCAGAGCTGCTGCTGGGTGGAGAAAGGTCCCATAGGGAGACCAAAACACCCTCAGAAATATGGTGAAAATTTAGGGGGTGGGAAGTAGTCTTTGAATAAATATAGTCCCATCACCTGAACTTAGTGAGAAATTTTTGTTTCAGTTTTAAGTCTTAAGGTGTAACAGGGCATTCAGTAAAAATGAGAAAAATAACAATATATTATCCATTGATTTTTCCCCAGTTGGAAACTACCCAGAAAAAAATAGTGCTAGTAAGAGTAGAAGTGATCAGACCTTGACAAGGCAGTTGAGGATTTGTAAAAGCTCACTTTCAAAGATATACAACTGAAGAATAAAAGAGGAAATCCCCTTACTTTGTAACTTTCGAAAGATGGCATTCAAGTTACATTTAGGATATGATCCAAGTGCCATGAAAATTTTTTCCATCAACTTCAATGGATGTTCTAAAACAGGATGTGTTAAATCAGGGAAAATAATAACAGACTCTCAAGTAAGTTAAAAGAAGATTCACAACAGATTATGAATCACTGTATTAAAGAATCAATTAGAGTCAGCTATTTACATAAAGGCAGAGTAGTAGCAAAAGAAATTTTGAAATAGAAAAAATCGGAACATCTGCTGAAATTTCCAAAGCTATATTTAATATTATCTTAGGAAAAGCACCTGGACTGAATAGTGTCTCATCAAAAATTTTTTTTCTGAAAAAAAAAGTCGTCTCCTAAAGTAAAAGAGAAAACTCCTCTCTAATCCTTTCTCTTCCACTGAATTTTGTCATGGGGAACATCACCATTTTAAACCAGAGCACCTTCTGCTGCCCTGAACTACTTTGCTGGAACCAAGACCTGTCCTTGCATAACAGTACCATTAGCTAACTGTAGGGTAGACTTTATTATTATAAGGAATATTTTGGATTCAAGCACTCAGCAGAGAGGAGTGTATGAAAAGTGAGCAGACTTCGATAGAGATGCCAGATTTCCTGCCAAGAAATCTACAAATGGATGGACCTTTTCTTCGGTTGTTAGATGAATATTCAGGGAAAAAATCTGCTTTTGAAATTTGCAGCAAACCTACTGTCATTTATATTTTAGTGAGGAAGGGGGAAAGATACAGGGCTGTCTGCATCTCATGGTGTGAGTTGTGACCCTAAAAACGTTTGTTCGGCCAGCCAGAGGTCAGCCAGATGTATACCTGAAGTTTCAGGGCTATTTTTATGGTTTCTCTGATATTAAAATCTAGATTTCTGCAGCAACCAACACTATTTCTCTGCTGTCAGTTAAGAGCCTGCTTCAGGGAGGGGCTGACAGATGCTTGTGACCCCAGATGAGGCTGTATCATGCTTTCTGTTGTGCATGATCCCCTGAGGGATGTGGCCACCACCTCCCTGTGCCTATTTTTGGAAAAATATCTGTGTTCAGAAAGTTGTCTGAAGACGGATTTGCATTTCATATGAAAAACTCTCATTGGGGGGAAGCACCACTGAACGGGGAAAGCCCCACATCTTGTGACACTAAAATGATTATAAGAATTCTTCACTGAGATGTGCTTCTCATAATATGGAAAAGACATCTAGATTTCACATTGCTGCTGCAAAATTAAAATCTTACAAATGGGAGAACTTACCTTTGGGTATTTTTGATAGAGGCAACTGGAGTAAGTCGGCATAGATCCATCTAATTGTAGTGCACCTGCACTGATTTCTACCTGTTCAGACCCCAAACCAATTTACTTAAGAATTAATGTACTGTCTGCAGGGATGATTCTTCTAGCTACATCCTTACTTGAGATTACCTTGCTTTTAAATACTAACAGACACTTCTGTATATCTTTTTCTTTTCCTTTGCAAACTTTTATTTCTGTTATGTATCTGTGTCTCACATGCCAATGGAAATCAGGAAAGGAGATTAATTTATATGAATGGACTTCATAAACTTCATGATTTACCAGTAATGAAATCCGGGTTTGCAGAATGAGAAATAATAGGGCTTTTCCAAAATATCTTAATCCTTGGCTATGATTAGTGGCATAAAATGAACCATTCTTTCCTACATGTCTAAAGTCCAAGTTGTGCTCCATGTGATATTCTTTCCAGTCTCATGTCAGTAAATAATTGCCATGCTGCTCTTTAGACTGTCTCTGACCTTCACTATGCTCTCTTTTCTTGAACAAAAGTCGAGAATTGTTGCAGATTGATCTCCTACTGTGATCTGATCTAGTCTAGTGTGAAAGGAAAGCTCGTTAATCCTACTCCCGAATTCCTTACCCAGTTTACTATAAATGTACTGCTCTATAAGCATACGTAATGCAGCACAGCCATAACAGTGCTTAAAACAGGATTAGGCAATGCCTCATATTTTCTAACTACTTCTACTTGTATAGGAATATAAATTCACTCTTTTTGTTTTGTCAAGGGTGACTTAAAAAAAAAAAAAAGGTTTAGCTAGTTTCAGATATATGATTTTTTGCCAGAATATTGTCTAGTCTGTCTAAACTTGGCCAGTTTGTTTAATTACCTGAACCAAATATGGTTCATATCTTAAGGAGCCTCTTTTGAGGAAGGGAAGAACCAAATATTTTAACATGATCTTGTTTTAACAACTAAAAATCGGCAGCTGTGCTGTGTACTCAAGTGAAGCAAAGGTTTTTAGTTCTAGAGAAAGTTTAAACGGTTGAAAATCTAGAAATCTAGAAAATCTAGAAAAGAAAAACTACATGCTGCTACTAAAACCCTGTGTATGGTTTTCCACTATTCCTTGGAAAGCGAGTAGGGCTCTAGACTCTCACTGTACCCACATGCACATGCAGTAAAACCAACACACTGAAGTAAACAGAGAAATGTGCTTGTCCTGTTTGAGTGGTGGAAATCCCTGCTGACCTCAGGGAAGTCTTGGATGCTTCAAAATTCAGGCAGAATAAGAGAAAACATCTATTTGCCTCTCCTGCATATCAACATTAAAACGTATCAAATGATATTTTGGGAGTAATGAACAAAATAGAGTGTTTACAGTACAGTGACTGATATTTTTTCCTGCCAAGCCATCAGACCAGTACATTGTGTATTTGTAGATATCTTTGCAGATGTCTGTCTGTGTTTAATAAGGACTTGATGCAAAGCTCATTGAAGCGAGTAGGAATTCTCCAATTGTCTCCTGCATTTTTTGAATCAAACTCCAATTCAAAATCACTATAACCTTCACTTAATACTCTTTTTAAAAGTCCTATGTTGAAAATAAATAATGAATTAAAATCTCTAATATTGGGTGAAAATTTCAGGACCCAAAACGTGATGCAGACACAAGTTATAGCTCCCAGAGTAACTGTAGAAATACATTAATATGTTAAGATTAATAGCACATACAATAACCTGAAATGTTGCCTGTATTTCACTGACTGGCAGTGTTTCAAGCACACTCACTTTGGTTGTTTGGCTGTGCTGATATTTAAAGCAATCTTTGAGTTGGTTGCAAGGGATCTCAAGGAGATCTTGGTGTGTTCTTGCACACTCAATGGTGCGTGAGTTTATTTTGTATGAGTGCACCATGTCTGTTTCTGTCCCCCTTTATGCCAGTAGGACAGAGACATTCTTCTCCTGGAGTAGTTCTCATGCAAATATATAAGGTCCCTTTTTGTGACCATTTTAGAAGTCTCTTGAGTGGCTGTACTTGTTCATGGGATCTGTAATGAGACAATGACAACACTGCACAATGTATTCTCCATGGAAAACAATGTAATTTCAACAATTTTCCATTTTCTATGATGTTTTTCTCTAAAGAGGGGGCCTTCTGTACGTGTACAAAGATTTCTGTTGCAGCTCTCCATAGATAGCCATGCCAAAGAGAAAGCATGAAAGCTTCTAGGGCAGGACATTCATCCTCACTTATCTGGCCCTCAGAGACATTAGCTAATCGAGGCATGATACTCCATACAATAGGACAAGTGCTGTAAGGCTACCTCTGTTATCCCAGCAAACATGAAGACTTATCATTCCCATGGCCATTTTACAGGATTTGTTTGCTTCTGACAACAACATCCACAGCCTATGGTGCTATCAACTCCAACAATGAATCTGATGCTGGCCCTCTGTGTTATCATCTCCTTAATAAGTCTTTTTTTTTTTTTTTTTTTTTTTTGTTCCCACCCCATTTGTGAGAATTTCTACCCTGGAGCTCTTCTCTATCAGGCCCCTGCAGCTGCTGTTATTTTAGATATGGCAGGAAGTAGGTATTGGAAAACAGCGAGAGTTTACAGCACTCAGAAAAATCTAGAAATTCCTCTGATTTACCCCAGGCTCTGGCTCCAATCAAAGCTGGTTGAAAAGAGAAAATGAAAAGCAAGAGGGGGGAAGTTGGCAGAGGGAAAGGCCCAAGCAGACAACTGCGTCTGGGCTGTGTGTGTTAGGAAGGAGAGTTTCAGCCATCACCTCCTGCAGGGTACCGGGGGGATGCTCTACATGTCCATGTGGGATGGGGAGTGCTTGGCAGGGAGCAGCATTTCATGGCAGAGCTAGGGCTGCCGCCCTCTCCAACAGCCAAGAAAACCCCTTCTTGCCTCCCCAGAGACATGTGTTTCTCATCCCTTTTGCATGTTCTCTCCCTCGCATGTCCAGTGGGCGCCTGAAGCACATCAGCTTCCCTGGCCATCCAACAGCTCCTGTAAATGCTTTTAGCAGCACTTACCAAGGGGTACCAGCCAAAGACACTGGTGGAAAGTCACTGGAGCAGGAAACTTACATCACTATTATTATTATTATTATTATTATTATTGTTATTGTTATTGTTATTACTATTATTATTACAATGACTATTATTTTTATTATAATTTTACAGCTCAGACAGGATACTTCCTAATCTGCTCAGCAGAGACATTTTAGTCACTCTGAGTACCTTTTAAATCAGGCTGACTTTGGAGATGACTTTTGAAAGAAAAGAAAGAAAAAACTATAAAGAAAAGCACCTTCAAGTAGTTCATTCAGCAAGCAGTTTAGAGAAGAAGACAATACCACCCCCATACACAAAGATGCATGCAGAAAAATTACTAACTTTAGGACTGGTTTTAATAAATAAATTGTCCCCTTTGAAACAGCAGATAAGGAGGGAGATGTCCACCCACAGACACCTCACACTATTAGCAAACTAGTTAACATCTGTAAATGTTTTAGGGAAAGAAATTACACTTTGAGACATTTCTTTTTTAATTACAGGCTCCAGATGAGATTTGTTAGAGCAGGGAAATGTATCCCATAGCGACTGATGTCAATAGCAAGCAGTCCCTAAAGCCAGCCAGGATTGGGAAAGCCATGCTGTTTGCTGCTCTTGGCACTGCTCCCTGCTTTCACAATGTCAAAGTTAGAACCGCCTTTATATGCACTTTCCATTTTTTTTTCCACAGTAGCTGTTGCCAGCAAGCTGTAAACTACCGTATATCACTCAGATTTAAGAACCTAAACTTTAAAACAAATTAAACTCTTGTTGACATTGTAGTAAAAATCAGAATCGAACTGAACAGCTCAGTAAAACTGCACTTCAATTATTTTATGGATTTAAGATTGTTTTCTAGGATTCCCAGACTCCCAATACAGCAAAGTTATTTCCTCTTGGCAGATGTCTGGAAAAAAAAAATCCATTGAATGGATAAAATCATGTGGCAGACACCAGGTTGAAGCCTAAAGGGAGGAAATGGTGTCTCCCCAGCACCTGTAAATATTTACTCTATGTCTTGACCAGGAGAGCCTTCCATCCATGCTTTAAAAAAAAATTCAAGGTTTTTATTCTGTGAGTTTTTAAGGAAGTAGAATTTTCATCTGTCAAAACCCAGTTTCTAACTAGGTGTTTATGTGGGTTTGAACCAGAACAGCAAGCACAGATCTGACCCACCCTTCAGAACCACATCCAAGCACAGGTAAACGCATGTAGCACACCAGTGCTCCCAGTCCCTGGCCTCTGCTTATCTTTCATTTCCCTACTTAGCAGTTAATATTGGGTATTCTTTTTGTAATTCTCTCTTCTTTTTTTCCTCTTCTGCAAAATGGAAACAAAGGTTTCCATCTGATTAATTGCCAGGTTTCCATTCGTTTTAATGTTTCCTCTCAAAGCAGTTCAGAATGAAGGTATTTCAGAAATGTGTGTAAACGGAAGCTACTGGAGATAATTTGTTTCATGGAATTATGTTTTACAAAAGGTGTGGTGCACCAGAAGGGCTGTTATGTGGCGCAAACAACAATCAATTTGTGCAGCCTTTCATCAAAACCTTTGCTGCACTTTTTTCTTTTATCTCATCAGTGGAATGTCCTTGATGTCCCCAAAGCTCCAGACTGAAAAGCGTTTGGTTCGCAGGGTCCTCAGCAAGAGCTGGCCCTTGCTGGGCTGCTCTTGTTGCAAGGATGCTTCTGAAGAGAGATGTTGCACGTCTGCATGTCCACAGCTGGGTCTTGTGATCTGAGCTCCCCAGGGAGCATGGGACCTGCCTGCCTCTTCAAGCAATGTGTAGTTGTGTGGATTTCCCAAACCTGCTGTGTTAGCCTCCCTGCGTTTACCTCCTGCTCTGAATTAGCTGATTTGACCTGACTGAATCTCATGAAAGCAGCCAGTTTTCTTCCTTGAAGCGTTATTAAATTTTTAAAGCTATTCTTGAATTACTGTTAAAGTTCTTCCATTCATTTTGTTGCCTGGAGCACCTCTCAAAAGTGCAGGCCAACTCCTGCTGGAATTTGGATGTGCTGCAAGATCGCAGCCTGGGACATGGAAGCACTCTGTCATTTCTCAGTGACAGAGAAGCAAGAGTTTTGAAGTCCAGGTACTCAAAACCAGGCAGAACAGAAGCCTGATGCACATTGCAAGTGGTTGTTTGGAAAGTGTAATGCAAACATTTTGAATAAAATTTCAGATCTTTAAGTGTGTTTGAGAGATGAGTGTTGTACACCTGCTCTCAAGTGCCTTTTTCCTAGTTCTCTAGTGCTGGCTGCAGGTTTACAGTGCTTTGTTCTTGGGGCAGAATAAATTTCCTCTCTAGTGGGAAGCACTGAGCATCAGCAGGGTTCTTGTGTCAAGCACTGAGCTGAAACGGGGAAGGTTTTGTCCTCCCTGGGAGCCCAGCTGTGATTCTTACTGAATTCTTGCAACTGCATGTGGTGATTTTACTGTTGACATTGCTCTGTCAGTCCAGCCAGAGCTTGAGCCATTCTGTAGCTAGGCACAGCATGTGGGAGAGGAGAAAAGAGGAAAATACATTTTGTCATGTTTGCAGCTCTGTCACACTGGGACCACGTACAAATAAGAGTATTCTTCCAGCTGCTATAATCTGAGATGCTTGCTGTAGGTGGTTTTAGCTTCCAAGGAGTGCTGGAATCCAGGAACAGTCTGGGTTCAGTGGTTTTCACTGCCACATCTCCACACTGGGGACAGCATCCACTAACACCCTGGGGGTTTTCACATCATGGCCCAAGCTGCACTGGTGTGCCTCCAGTGTGAGTCCATTTAAATCAGCCTTTGGATCAAAGCTTCCCAGCTAAACTGGGTGAGGGTTTCATTATGAAAAGGTCTGTCCCCAGTTAAGGTGGTACAAATGCAAGAGTGCCATTAAGCTCTGCCAGTGCTCTTGTCCAAGGAACCACGATGAAGAGGACATGCACTCCTCTTTGAACTGCAATGCTCTCCAGCAACAGATGCTGCTGTGGCTGAAATGAAGTCCTGTGGCATTTCTTACAGCTCACATTATGGTGGTGACAAGGTCATCATGCCAAAAGCAAATTTATTGCGTGACAGATTTTTGTTGCATCCCTTTTTTTGCCAGCTCTTTGCAGCCACCAGTGCAGATTCCCAGAGCCAGTCCAGGTTCTTGCCCACTGCTGAAGATTAGCAGCTGTGTTCCATCACCTAAGGATTTTCCCTGACTAGTGTGACCTTTCCCAGCCTAGTCCCCAGCAGGCTCATAGGTGGATTTTTTTTCCCTTATCAAACACATAAAAACTTTATTGACCCCACCCAGCTTTTCTCTTCCATTCAGCAGCATGTGGCCACTCACTGAGTCACTTCATGGTTATCCTTTCATCTGACTGAGCAAAACCCCTGTGAATTAGAGGTTACAAAACAAGGCTCAGCCTTCACACAGGCAAGGCACAGATGTGTCCCAGCAGTGGCCACCTGCTGTGCCATGGGCACCTTGTGCATGGTCTACACAGTGGCAGCTTCCTGTTGTCCCTGCCTAGGTGCCCTCTTTGCTGGGTGATGCGAATAATGGCACTGATCTTTTCTGTTTGGCATGCACTTTGCTGATGAAAAGGGCTATAAGGAAAAGAGGTGTTGATATGGTGATGATAATAGGGCAAGTTGGATCCATTAAAAAAAAAAAAAAAGCCAAAAAAAGACATCCAAACACTTCTTGCTCAGAAACAGATCGTGTAGGCCCTGTTTTCACCTATCTCCAGGACACTTCCATTTTTGAGGCCAGGTTACTCCTGCTCAAGTCCATCAGACTTTGAGGCTGGTTGAATGGAAGAAGAGTAAAGTCTCTTGGCCATTTTCTACCCATGGAAAGAAAAGGGCACTCAGCAAATACTGCTGTGTGACCCGAGGTGCTTCTTTCTTTCCTCCATTTATTGTTTCTTTGCTTTACTTAATATGCCCAGCTGCACACAAGCTGTTTTTTTATGAACAGCAGTGCAAGGTGGCTCATTTTGGAGGATTTCAAAGGATCACTATAGGCCACACTATTATTACATAAAGTCAATTAAAGAGCATACATGCACATCCCATTGATTTGATTTAGAACTAACTAAAGCTTCAGTAATGTGCAATTACAAGAAACTTAATGACCCCTTTATATTGAATGCAACTTCTGTGGCACCTAATATGCTTTGATGAATTGCTCATTATGTGCAATGTTGGGAAAGCTTCTAAAAAGATTAATAATTGTATAATCGATAGAGAAATTCTGTTTTATTTGGCTTTTTTAAAACTCTGAAATCAGTAACCCATAGAGATTATGGACCTTCTCTTGCTTCCTTTTTTCCCTTCTGTACCCCCAGAATTATTTTTTTTCTAAAGCTAATCTGTCACTTTTCCAACATGTGGAGAAAAACCCTTTCTTGTGTTATGTAGAAAGGTCTGGCCTGATACAGATGGCCATGTGAGGTCTTAAAGGTTGATGTCAGCTGCCCACATAAATCACCAATGTTGAGCTGAATGCCTGCACATGGGATGCTCCTTTGGCAGGGCATGAAGTCTCCAAGTACCAGCCTTCAGCACTAGGCTCAGAGCTTTGTGGCATGGTCCAGTCCCACTTCCCCCTCTCCCATTCACTGCTGGTGAGCCTTGGAGGCTGCCAGCCCTTAGGGCCATCAGGTGGGCTCTAACCTTGCTTTTCTAACCATAAGATACTTTGAGAACCTCTTGTCTCAAGTGTTATCCATGCTTCAGTTGACATCTAGTTGTGAGGTACAGCAAACTTTGACAGATGAGATCAGGAATATGAGAGTAAAAAGACAAAAAAAGGAAGTTTCATTTCGGTGACATTCAGGATTTAACACTGCCAGAGATGTCCGGAGGCTAGAAAAATACGCAAATGCAGAATTGCTTAAAATTTGTTTCTAGTCTTGTCATGCTTCAGGGCACGAATCATGAGTTCTGAATGCCGGGGTCTGACAGCACTGTTTCACTGTTGGGCACTAGATTGAAAAGGAGAGCTCTTCACCAGGACTAATTTGTATTGTAGTATTGCTTATGACAGGGGCAAATTCCTGTTGTCTATGGCAAAGGGGTGCATGGTCTTTCCTACTCCTTCTGGAGTGGTACCCACAAAGCTTCCAACAGTACTGACCTCAGGTTTTGGCTGCCTTAGGTAACATTTGTGTCTGTTGTAGCAGTTTGTCTGTCATGTGGAAATTTTGTGTAAAACGTAAAATATGTCTGTTTTGTTTCCCTTACAGATGCTCTTAGGAACGTAAACACATCATTTTGGTTAAAATGTGGTTTATTTGTTCATTGCCCAGCCTTACCCTCACACGTGTGTGTATGTGTGTGTAAAATGAGGCTTGCATCATACTGGGGCAGATCCTGCAGCCTCTGCACAGCCCAAATCCCCGTCTCCCAAGGCCAGGTTGGCCTCAGAGACAGCTGCCTGAAATTCCTCTTGAGTCTCTGATTCTTTGGCAAAAAGGGCAAATCAGATAGAGTGAATCCATCCTCAGACTAAGAGTAAAAACATGCTGAAGTTTAGACTCTAGTATGTTGGAAATCACTGCAGGTCTTCTGATTCCTGTGCTAATTTCCAGCAGCCGTGGAATTCATCCCTAAGTGTTTGCAGAGCAGGAAACGTAGGGCATTTGCAGAGCTGCATATGGGAGGGATGAAAAAAAATCGAAACCCAGAAATCTTGGTGTGATAGGATGGGACTCATTTAGTCTGGGCACCTATTCAAGAGCCCCAGTTAAATTGCTGCGGCACAGTGCTGTCATCACACTACAAGGAGCCTTTCCCATTAGCCCTCCACAGCGCAGCCGCCCTGGGAGACTTGGAGCTGTTAAACTAAATAAGGCAGAGGGTAGAGCAGGTAGGAGAATGACTCCGTGGTAATGGCTGTCATGCACAACAATGCCTCCCGTCGTGCCAAGCTGACGTTCTTATGGGAGGATCATGTTTTATTAAAACCTACTACCTGTTGTCGCTCACTTGCTCCACTGTCCTATTCGCTGTCTCCAAAAATAGCATGCCCTGTGGTAGTGGCTTATTATGATTAAACAGATAAAAATAAGTTTAAGGTTTAAACACATCCAGGACACCTGAGGTAATACAAGATCTGACTTCTTTATGGAACGTGTGAAGTTATATTTTCCACTGCTTCACAAGACTTGTTTTGTTTGGTTTTTAATTCAGTAAGCTTTCATGTGATCTATGGTTTTGCATTACAGTCTGGCACCTCAGAAATTTGTATCACTCTTTTCTGATGTTTAGCCTTACTCACAGAACAATACTTACTAGCTTTGGAAAAAGAGTTTCTCTAAGAAAAACCTAATTTTTTCTGTGATTTGAGTAACAATTCTATGTTGTTTGTTGCAGCTTTCATATGTCAAAAAGTAGTGATGCTTAATAATAGTGAGGAAATGATAAAAACTCTAGAATTTTAGTCATGGGATGGTTTATACTAGGAGCTTAATTTTTTTAGTCACTGTATGTGCATCTATATTTAGCCATGTTTCCCTTAAAATAAAATCTCTACATGGAGATAAGAAAAAAAAAATCTTTCCTCCTGTATTTTGGCTTCCTCTGCATTCATTTACAACTTTGAATTCCTCTTCAGTGATTCTAATATGTGGCATTTCATCTAAAAGAAGGGCATATCAGACCACGGAAGCCTGATGGAGCAAGATATGGCATCACTGCTGGTGGAAAAAAATCCGAGGGCAATAATTATAGGCAGCAAAGTGATGGTCATACTACAAAGCATTACTACAGGTAGTGTGGTGTCAGTGTCAAACTCATGCAGTCACTCCAGAGCTATGTGTCCCCAGCTCTCTTTGTGTGCTGAATAGTGACAGCAGAAATTCAGAGCACTTGTGGGTGCATCAACACTGTGTAATGAGCTGTGTGGAGACATCCCTGACCTGGGTGTTGCTGTAATTGTACCCATGTAAGGTTTGACCTGAGCTAGTCAGTTCTGCCAGGAGGCAAAAACAATGAGCCAAACCAAGGCAGTTTTGCTTTCAGGAATGCTACTTGTTTCTGGAGGTTGCTCATACTGTCCACAGAGACCTTCTGGAGGCTGAGACAGAAGCTGAGCAGTCTGACCAGTGTCAAACACCATTCAAATGAGGTCTCCAGTCATGGCATCATGCTGCTTGGGCAGTTACACCCATCTAAAAGACAAAGCATTGTTGTCCGGACATGGCAGAATCGGAGTGTGATTTACCACAGGTTTTCCACACACGTAGCTTGAAAGGTGCAGCTGCTATTACTTGTATTTTCCACGCCATGTGAACCAGTCAGAGCAGTCTGCTTTTGTTCATTTTCATCAAGGGAGCATTACAGCATCTCAGCCTCTTGTCTTCAGTTCTGCTCCATGTTGGAGGCAGTGGTCCCCAGCAGATACAGGTGGACATGAAGTAACCAGCAAAGGTTGATCAGTCAGCTGTGGATAGAAACTTCATGTGACCCTGCATGCCTGGATGTCTTGGGACATGCCATGTGGCACTTTCTATTGATAAGGAAACCAAAAACCATCCTGAATGAGCTGAATTGATGCCATTGCTATTTACAGGGCAACAGAGGCATGTGAATCACAAGGTGTTATCTCTGTGCAAAACCTCTGAGTGTCCTTTTGCCTAAACTCTTACCACCTCTCTGTCCATTAAAAAAGTGTGAAGAGCCACAAAGCTCACTTGTGGAAGAGTGCATCATAAAGGGGCACAACAGTAAATACAATCCAGAGTTCCACTACTCAGTCTCCTAGTGCAAGCCTTTCTGGGCTCCTGCTTGGACATGGATTGAAGTCATGGGAACAATGGTCTTTGACTTCCACATGAGTGACATGACAGCAACTTCACCCAGCCAGAAACTGGAGACTTAATGTTACTACTTGCAAAGTGAAAAGGGATGGGATATGTTTTCAAACTGATACCATTCACCCACAAAACTGTAGACTCAGCTCTTTATAATTGTGAGTTTGACCGTGGCTCTTAGCTCACTTCCCATTTTTTCAGACTCTTGGGGGACATTCACCTTTAGGAGTATGAAGTCTTCCAAACTCTCTTATTTGTATCCCCAAAAAGCTCCCTACTTGGGGAAGACCTGTGTATGTGCCCTGTTCTCCGAACTCCCTGCACCACTGACCTTGTAACTTCTTTACTCTGAGCAGGATCCGTGTCTGAGCTGGAAGGCAGAACTTTGTCTCTGAAGAACAGGTATTTTATTAAAACAGAAGGCCGCATTGTTATCCATATTAGTAGTCAGATGCAAGGAAAGCAGAAATCTGCAGAATTTTAAAGTCTTGCCAGTTGATGGAATCCATGTACAGCCACCAAATGTTAAAAATATTACATTTCCTATGAAGTTCACATCTATATATGGAACCCATATTTGTACAGATATATCTGGTTGTCCTGTTCTGTGCAGGAACCCAAACTGGTTCATCGGCAAGACACTGATTTTGCTAATTAGTAAAGCAGAAATTTCCATTGCAAGGGCATTTCAAAGCAAAATTAAATACAAGAGGAAAAAACTCCTTATTAAACTAAAATGTGGGGTAACAGCTCACCACATCCTGCTACTGTGGCATCTGCTGTTTAGCAAAGGAAAGGTTCCTCTTTCAAAAGCCTTGACAGGTAGAGATGTCATGTGTTACCTGCATTTCTCAGCATTATTATTTTTTTACTTTTCTGTCAGTGGAAAAACTGAACATGACAATGGAAAATACCAGTTGAGAGAAGGCATTGTGGGGAACTGTAGGTGTTAGCTATGAAAGCGACAGTGGCCTCCCCCACCAAAGCCAACAGAAAAACAGTGAAAAAAAAATCTGATGACAAAGGCACTGTAAATCAGTACTCAGCTGTTTGGTCTGATAGGGATCAACCTGGTGCTTTAAGGGAAGTGTCGTGCTTCTCTAGCCATTGAAGATTAAACATCTTGCATGCTATCCCAGATCTGCTGCTAATCTGTATGTAGGGTCTGCAACAAGCTGGGTGATCATTTTGATCTCATCTATCCTGACTATAAAACGGGTCTTTGTTAGTACTCAGGTTATATTGTTTCAAAAATGAGTGTAAAACCATTGCAACCTTTCTTTGAAGAATGTTGTGCTTATTCAAAACCCAACTACTCCTGGAATGGTGCTGCAGACATGAATGGATGTGTATCCAAGCAGCTGGGGAATCAAAGGCCAGCGTTTGCTTTAGGAATGAAACTCAAACCTGGGCCAAAATACTGCTTGCACTGAATACTGCTGTTCTGTGGACCTCGCACAATCCTCTTGTAATAGTAGCAGGTTTTTAAATCAAAACTTGAGCATCTAAGACTGCAAACAGCTGACTGTCCTTAACTATATAATAAATATTTTGTTACAAATGTGGGAGCCAATAGAAAAAATGCCGATTATTTTATCTGCATGATCAGACCTTGCCTCTCTGGGAAGTTCTGCATTGGTCCTACAGGACCAAGGGGAGCACTGAGGATACCAAAGGGATGGATGGCAAAGGAGATAGTGAAAAGGGAGCAGTCAGCTCATTTACTTGAAACATGAATTAAATTTACAAGAAACAAATTTAAAACAGAAAAAATAATACTTTTTCCACCCTCACATCTGTACACTGCAGAACCCATTGCTACAGGAAACTGTAAAGGCCAAAAAAGGCTCAGAAGGTTATTAGAAAAGTTAGTGGAAGAAAGTTCATCAAAGTTCATTAGAAGCAAGGATGCAGATTTCTGTCTCACAAAGTCCTCCAGCAGAGCAAAGATGTACTGAGAAAGCACCACTGGAGGTGTGCTAGTTCTTATGCTCTTTCTCAAAGAACTGACAGTAGTGGTAGTTGTAACACTGGTGTGGATGGGCACACAGGATGCTTCAGCAGAACCATACTTCAGTAACAGAGGTTTGATTTGCTGTTGGGAAGGAAGTCTTGGGTCAACCTACAACAAGAATATTGATGTTTTCTTGCCAAACAAAAGAAAAATCAGTTTGCGGTCAAACAAAGCATTCCAAGTCATTCCATTTGATGCAAAATGAAACATTTCCTAGCATGCAACAAAAATGTTAACATGTTTTGGAGTATTAAAATGAAGCAAATTTTCCAGAAATCAAAAATAAAAAATGTGGAGAGTCCTCATGGGAGTGCTGGATTATGCAGTTGGGGGTGGTGGGGAGCATCCTTCTAGCCAAACCCAGCAAGCATCACCCAGCAGGCTTCAAATGCGCTAGCCTCCTGGTTTTCCCCCATTCCCACCCACCAAAAGGTTTTACTTGCAGCCTCAGGTGTCTGGGCAGGCAGTGAGGGAAAGCCCGCTTGAACCACACTTCCCCTTTCATCTCTGCTAGCGGTCTGCTGCTGCAAGGTCAGCTGTGCTGCCACATATTCTCCCACCTGGGCCTTCTGTGTCCATCCTTGTCCTCTCTGCAGGTTTTTTCCACTGCATTATTGGGAATATTCTGAATTTTTGACACTGCAGTGGGTAAAGGGGAAACAGCAAGTGAAATAGTGAAATAAAGAGAGCTGTGTCTGAGCCACACTCAGAGCACTTTGGAGGAGAGAGATGTTGAGTGTCCTCTTGGTGGTTTTGGCCCTGTTTGGTTGTGACATCCAGTGGCAATGGATGCACTTGGGTTGAGGTTCAGCTGTCTCCCAAGTCCCTGATGACATTGTCTAGTGACTGTTGTTGATCTGCTGCCAGATGTTGTTGCGTGAGGACACCAGACTTACTCATCAAGGTAGCAGAAGTCCACCATTCTTAAGAAAGTAATATAAAATAAAAACAAGCAATAAACTGCTGTGAGTCAATAAAAAATATGAGTGATTTCAGCTGGGGACAAATTGATTTGGCTACTGAGAGATGGAGAGAATGTGACTCAAGGAGCACCATGGTCTCATGGCCTGAGCCAAGGCAGGCAGGCTCCCAGCTGAAAGGAAAAGTTGTGTCATATCTGGAGTAAGACATATGTCCTACAGTGCTCAAGTGACGGAGGATCAGCTGAGGGTACCTGGAGTGACTGGAAGGCGCAGCATCTTGAGTGCCTAAGCTGGTTTTGGAGATGAACCGTCAGCTCATGTCATGAAAATACCTTTGCTACATGCTTTAATAGGGGAAAGTGTGAGCTGGCAGGCAGAGGCTGTTGCTTTTGAAATTTTCCCTGGAAGAATCAAGCACTAGTAACTCAGCAAGTGCTACAGCATTAGTCAGAGATTTGAGATTCTTTGGTGTTAATCCTGACTGAGATGGGGAGGCTCTTCACATTTTCACCTCCCTGTCCTCATGAAATACCAGTGATGTTTATGTTCGCATTTTCCTGAAGCACCGTGAAGATTCATTGTTTATTGCTTCTAAGCACTAAGTAACTGTACAAAGAGTGAGGATAGCCCTGACTAGTGTCTTAATTTTATTTGATTTAACAGAAGCTTTGAGGGAAAGTTATCAAAACAATGATGCTGCCTGGCTGGTAGAAGGATTTGTTTTCATTGTCACATAAAACATGAAGGTATGGCCATGTGGTTTTGCTTGGATCTTGCAGACCCAAGAGTGTATCACAGAAGCGATCTTTGCAAAAGCATCATGGCAAAATCATTCATAGAAGTATGCTGTTTGCATTCAAGGCAGAGACTCAGTCCCTAAAGCTCTCTGGAGTCTGGCCACGTGTAAATGGGGCAGCACTTCTGGCTGGGTTTGGATGCATGCAGAGCAGTCTTTGCCTCAGTGCAGGGCTTGCTGCTTGAGTTTGTTTTTGCTGTTTGGTAACATTAAAGATGAGCTCCACGGCAGTCTCAAGAGGAAGAACTGCTTTGTCTTTCCACAGCTCATTTCCATACTTCTTCGTTTGCTGCCATAAATAGATAGTTAGAAATGCAACTGATATTTCCTCTCTAAAGTAGGTGTGTGTATCCATTGATAGAATTGGTTTTGGTGGCCAGGACCTGTGACACAAATCCTGACTGATTCATATTCTGCAATTACTAAGTGGGCAATAGGTCTGCAGGAAAAAAAAAAGCCATAAAAGCCAACACCAAACATACCCAACTAATTGCTTCAGGAAGCTGGTTTTACACAGGCTTGGTCTTTTCCAGTAAACACACAAAGTTATCTGGATTACTGTGAAGGGCAGCCCACAAGGGAAGGAAAATGCAGGCCTTTCCGTGGTGCTTCCATGACGTGGGCGCATGTTTCCCAGTCCTGGCAGTTTTAGGGAAACTCAGAAGCAGTGATAGCCCTGTTGATGGCATTTTGTCTATCTCCATGTAAATCAGGCGGTGGCAGTTGCCGTAGGGAGGTGGAGTGGAAATAAAAGGGATGTTGTGTAGTCCACTGTCAATGACCTTTGCCAGGTTCAGTCATTTCCTGTCCATCTGCCAAAAATCACATGGACATAATTGCAGTGTGGGAAACTGTATTGCTTGATGATCTTCAGGGGAGGGGGAAAAGAAAGAAAGAAGACTTGTGAATAAAGAAAACAACACTTTATCAGTGGAGATGCAGTCTGACTGGCTGATGCTGAGATAGCAGACCTTGTTTATTCTCTCCTCTGACTCTTGCCAGGAGAGTTTTTAAAATTTGTTTGTCCCTCTCATCTGTTTGTGTGGATAGAAGTAGAGTGCATGTCCACATGTGTTGGTCACCATGATGGGAGGGTGTATATTTAAACATGTTACCAGCTCCAGGGAATGGGCAAGCATGTAGCAGTTTCCTCTCTTTTTTTTTTTTCCCTAATATCAACCCACAGTGGAAAAAATCAGCATGTGAAATTGTATTCTATCTCAGCATTGCAGCTGCACATACCCAAGTTGAGTGACTGGCAGCTTTCTGCCAGCAGTACCTACCATGGCTAACATACTTTCCAAGCATGTATTTTTGTGGAAGAAGTAGATGATTCTGGGATCTCCTGTGGTCCTCCTGACTTTACATTTCTGAGGCAGTTCTACAGAAAAAGAAATGTTTTATCTGTAGCCAATTTGAAATGTTAAGTATGTTTGATGCAGTCAAGGATCAGGATGCTGCTGGTTTCGTGATGCCTGGTTTTACGTGGTATTTAGCATGTTAATAACCTTGGTTAATCCTGCTGGGTTTGCACTGTGATCAGCCTGTACAATCTACCTGGTGATCTCACACTTACTGTTCAGAGTTGTACTGAAGCTGTCAAGGAACGAGTGCGAGTTTGGGGGGGTTGTGGACTGAGGACAACTGCCTGCAGCAGCAGGATGCTAATCAGTTCCTTTTCTTGTCTTCTTTCTTTGCAGTAAATGAAATTATAAGGAATGACCTTTCCAGTACCAATGTCCACTCATAGCTTTCAGTGTGGGCCTGGTATGAAATACACACTTGACTTGGCTGGCACATCACCTCGAGTCAGGAGATGCCGAATGAACTGAAGACGTTGCCTGGTACCACTCTGATCTTCCACCTTAATGAATGTCAGGAACTGAAGATTTACCTCGTGCTTACAAAGAAGTAGCTCCTCAACTTCAACTGATGAAACAGCTTTTTTTAAAGAAAATCATCTCAAAAGAGAGAAGAGGGAGTATGCTCCAAGACGGCGTGTTTCATGGGACAAAACTAGGAAACTCAGCAAAATTTGAGTGCTTCTTCCTGTTGCTGATCCTTTTGGCATGGCACCGCTGGAATACAGCCCTGGAAGTGCCTTATTTTACCAGGTTGTGGCATCAGGGCATTTTTAATAAGCTTTGAATTTGCTACCATTAAAAGTGTTGGTAGGTGCAGAAACTCTAGAGCTTGAATTCTGGAGAGTGATACTGGAAAAAAGCATAGAACTCTGCAGCAGAGTAGGGAGAGCAATCCCAACTCCAGTAAGACACGTTTATGAATTCCAGAATTTCCTCAGCTTTTCCTCTGCTGTAATGTACAGCCTATTGCCTTATTCTCAGTGCATTTCAAAAGCCTCTTGATTGGTCATCATCTCAGCTTTCTTTTGCATTTTGCCTTTATAACGTGCTAATGAATCATAGGGTTGGTAGTAATAGCATGTAAGATTTTGATTTTGATCTGGCTTCTGTCATAGCACAAGTGAGTTGAATAGCACAAACTAAAAAAGGTTGATGGACAAAAAATTGAAATCTATCTTTTACATGATAGATGAATGTGTATGCATGTACATACATACTAGTATATATGCATATATTTATATATGACAAATAATATAGATTATTGCCTAGTAAGGGCACTGAATTTAGCAATAATTTCAATTTCTGAGAATGCATTTCAAATCCACAGCAAATATTTCAGCTACTTCCTTTGAGGGTTTGTTGCACCTAAAGCAGGTATGCATTTTCTTTCCTCACGCAGTTAAGCAAGCACTTTAGATAGGCAAGAAGGATGCATACAAGATACATGTTATTTACCAAATGTCAGAATATGAGTTATAGTAACTGTAAATACCATTATGGAAGAGTGTAAAATATTTGTTCAGTTATAATGTTATTATTCCGCAGAAGCCTTATAACTCTCTGCTACATTTATGGAAAAGGATGTTACCAAAAACCCACCTCGGTTTCACATGCAGCGCTGTATAGTGTGTTTTCAGATTAGCTAATGTTCCTAGAGCTACAGGTAGGCATGTAGTGTAGCCTTCAACATTGTATTTTTTACAATCAACTGCTTATTATATAACTAGCAACGGCCTATTACTTCACGTAACCAAAAAATTTTAAAAAATAAATAAAAACAAAAGTTAAATAAAATAGCATGACTAAATTAAAAGTGTTTAACATTAATATTGTGCCTTAGGAATCTGTGCCCCCTCCTGGAAACACATCCAAACTACACCCCCGAGCTGGGGTGGCTCCTTAACCCCAATGCAATGAAGACTGAACAGGTTTCACAAAAAGGTGAAATCCAACTAAGTGTTTTAAAACATTCTTCTGTATAATTATGTCTTACTTTCTTTAGGGAAAAAAAATTGAAAGCCATATTTGTCACATTTGCACATTACTGTGAAGACATGAGAATATAATATGGCTCTATGTACATAATATGCTGTTACTGGTCCTTATAATAGTCTGTTATTCGTCACCTGTTTAATCCCAATTATTTACCTGTATTTAGCACTGTAGACGTTGCATGAAACGTTTCTTATAGACTGCCATATGAAAAGTTAAAAAGCTCGACAGATGTCAGCTTGACTTGTAGCTAGAAAATAGAACTAATAAAGCAAAATGTTTTGCTGGAAGCTAGTCTTAGAGTGGTTCATTTTATGTTATCTTGAAAAATCTTCTTTTCTTATATAAAA
Organism: Toxostoma redivivum; assembly: GCA_013397375.1. Classification (NCBI taxonomy): domain Eukaryota; kingdom Metazoa; phylum Chordata; class Aves; order Passeriformes; family Mimidae; genus Toxostoma; species Toxostoma redivivum. The sequence continues at coordinate 336,095 of VXBI01013122.1, forward strand.
TAGCATTTTTACATTATATATATATATGTGTCTCCATCTCTTCTATATGAAGCTGCTTGCATCCTGCTAATATAACCATCTTAGTATGGAAGCAAAGTCTCTTATCAACAGACTCCTCTTCATTTCCCCACTGCATTTAAAGACATTGCTCCCAAGAAGAGGAAATTATATATTATATAATCCTCAGATTTTATTCTCTCATTATTTCAGAAAGATCAATAAACTGTGCATGAAGGAGTCTCTGATTATGCCAAAGCATTTTTTATTCATATAGTAAATATCTTGGGTGAGGCTTTAACCATGCAGGACAATGCACACACACACACAGAGGCACATTTCAGCAGTAATCTTAGCAAAGTTTTCAAATGTATGGTTTGGCTATGTTGCAGCTCCTTCATTCTGATTTTTATTTTCCTCTTTAAGCTATTTTGGAAAAAAAAAAGACCCCAACCTGTTACTTTTAAACCTGGATAATGGAAGATTATGCATCTGTTGTATATGTATTCATAAAATAAAAACGAAAGCAGAAATATTTCTTGTATGAGACTGCTATCTTGTTTCTGTACATGTGTTATAGTTGTTGCTGTCAGTTTAGGAAAATGGTTTTCATCAACCTTTTTGAAAACAAAGCAAAACCAAAAAGCCACAACCCTCTGAACTTGGAGCGTAGGTATGTTCAAAAATAGGTACATTCAAAAATACATTTGCCAAGGATGATTCTGACTATTAAAAAAAGCCCTTTGGATGAATTTTAAGCGGTGAAACAAGCTACCTTATTGACTGTGCAACAGAGTACTTGGCATCTGTGTGCATTGCTTGTACAAAAGTTTCTTTTGCCCTCCGTGGAACTGTTTCTGAAACTTGTGGGTTGCCAAGGGTAGGATTGGGATCTGTGGCCTTCAGTGCAGTAGATAGAAGAGAAATTTCTGGTAGGCTGGAGGCTTTTGGTAGCCCTGAGAGAAAAGGGCTGGCCATGGGCTGGCAGGAGGGGATCTCTGGCCACCAGCTGCCTATGATGTGGTCGACAGGTCTATCAGTATGATGTGTCCTGCTCCCTGAACCTCCTCACTAGTCTGCCCCAGAGGAGAAGGGACGACAGGAGGCTGTCAGCTTAGTCAAAGCTGGGCTGAACACAGCTCTGGGCTTCTGTCAGCTCATCACGTGGTGCCTCTGTATGTACCAACATCTGACACCATGAAATGCCATGAAATGCTGACAAAACCTGAGCTGCTTCAATTTTTCAGGACCAATGCAAGTTGAAAAGTATACAAGCATGCCTACCACAGTAGTCTTGAGTTTACGTAAGCACTTAAAAATCGTTCAAAAATTCCTCAAGGAGAAGGAGACATAAATATGCATTGAAGTCTTTGTTGAAAGACCTTGCTCTGCCTTGGGTTTCTCTTCCTGTAGGTATGAAGTGTCACTCCCTTCTCAGTCCATCACACCTGGCTTCCCTGGGGCTGGTACCCTACCCCTGGCCATTTAAAGAGAGGCAGATGCTCCAAGCTCATCAAAACCCAGATAGGGCCCAGCTCTTAAGAGACTCATAGTCAAAGAACTCTTTCTCTGCTTCCCAGTCTGGAGGGTGGAAATAGTGATATTTGTGCCTCATGGACAGCATGAGCTGTATGGTTGGTGAGGTTCCTGGAAAAGGAAAATAATGAAAATTCAGTCACAAATTCTCCTGGAGACCATGACATTTTTATCACAGCAAAATGTCACAAACTGAATTCATTCAAGCAACATACTTCAGTCATTGTGTTACCTGGCTTCCTGTGAGCTTCCTTTCCCTCCCATTTCCACACATCCTTCACTCAAAGCACAGCAGACCCAAGCACAGCTACATTAACCGTATCTTGACCAGACTTCTCCAGACAAAAATAACCTCCAGCAAACTCCTAACTGACTACTTTCATTCATAACCAAAGCAGAAGGTGAATCCCACATATCCATCTGGTACTGTTTGACTAAATAGCCTTGCTGGAGTCATGCCTTTGAGATTTTTCCTTTCCAGCTGAAAATGGCAAATTTTGAGGAGTTAAGTTTCTTGGACAGAGTTGTACAGCCTTGAAGCTAAGCTTTCCTTCACCATGTGTATAATTTTATTGCATTCATCACTGTAAATCTATTGAATTTGTCTCAGTAAAAATAAAACAATCCCCCTCATCAATGCATTACAGAGGAGTGTTAAGGTCACTGGCATAAAATCATTTTAGTTTCTGTAGCTCTTTTTCAAACAGAGTCTAGTTTTATGTCATAAGCAGTAATTGAATTGTTCATCAAGCTAAATTGAGTCCTCTCTTCTCTACCTTTACACACACTTGCCCAATATGGAGGTCAAGCTCTTGCCTGTTTTAGTTTACCCACACAATTTCCTCTTTCTCAACAAGTTAATATTTTTCTTCTTTGCGCTTCTTTCCAAAAAAGTAAAAGTGTTTTGATTCTCTTCAGGTAGCCAAATAATTTGTTCTGAGCAGATCAATTACAGATTCTCATACTGTTGGCTTTAATTTCAGGTCGTCCTTGAATCCAAAACTAGCTTTTTTTTGGCCAAAGAGGCTGTCTTTTTTGTACTGTGCAAACTTGTACAGCTTTACAATTCAAACCGTTGTGTTTTCAGGATTTAAGACAACTGGTAGTGTACTTGGAACTTACCATCACCCCTGGGCACATTAGCAGGTGTCACTTAGGCTGAAAAGTTGCTGACTGTAGTGCTTCCTTAGCTACTTTCAGGGACAGATAACCCACAAGCCATTCTTTGCTGATGTGGCAAATTCATTTTCAGTCATTTTAGGAAATCCCTTTTTTTCAGCTTGGGGAAAGAGTTTCCAAAGATGCCGTCAGCATCAGTTTCCAGCACCTCTTCTGAATTAGTTTCACACTCTGCTCCTGTACCCATCCTGTTTCCAGTGCTGCTGATGGAGAGCTTTTGGGTCCAGGGTAACAAAGCAAACACTGGCAGTGGGTACTGGTGGCAGAGCTGCAAAACCTCCAAGAGCACACATGGTATGGGGTCCCAAAACTCAGTGTGATGGTGTTCCCATCCAGGCAGGGGACATTCCCAAAACACCAGCTTCATGGGGGGAGGAGAGACCTCTGGGCCTTGCCAGAAAATATTTCAGTGAATGTCACGAATCTTTTAACTGTAAAATCTGGGAGTTTTCTGGTCTGGTTTGTTTTGGTTTTTAATAGGAAAAATTACATTTCCTCCAACATGAAATCATTTACTCTACTTACTTTTTTGGGGTCCTTTTTTCTTTAATTTTCTACTTGGAAAATACAAACCACATATTATTTTGGATCAGGTTGATCCAGACTGCACCTTCTTTCCCACTCGCTCCCCTCCAAATCTTCGGGATGGGCTGCTTTCCCAGACAACAGCTCCCCCTCCACCCAAGCAGAGCTGCACAGGCGTCACATGTACACTGCCTCTGCTCAATTTCTAGAACAGTTTCTTTGCAGGAAACTCCTCATGGATCTTTCCGGCCTCCCTGGACCCTTTCCAGGGCTCCCGCCTGGGCCGAGTTAATCCAACTCTCATCCTCATGGCAATCTCTTCTTTTTATTATTACTTTTTTTTTTTTTACCAGAGGTTTCTTGTACATTTTATTTTAGAAAACAAATCAGTCCTGGTCAGATGACAATACCAAATTAAGCCCACACCATTTTATGTTACTCTTGTGTTACTCAAGAGTTACTCTTGTGCTTTTCCCCCCACCCCACACACAGAGAGCCACTCCTCTGGTGCTGAACCCCATGTGTCCAGCCAGCACATCACAATGACTCTGGCAGCAAGCTTCCTGGGAAGGCAACAGGAGCCACAGCCTTTCCCACCCAGCACCAGCAGCCAGGCTGGGAGGGGAGACCCACCACAGCACAGCCCATGGGGTCCTGGCTGCACTGACCCAGCGGGGCTCAGTGTGGGCTGAGAACAGCCACAATTCAGCACACCTGTGGAAACAAACCTGGTGCCAATGCGCCCCTGGGACCTGCCCCAGGGAGACCATGCTGGTCAGAGCAATTAAAGTGGGCTTATGGTGCCTTCTCCACCCAGTAGTGGGGGGAAGATGAGGAAGGAGCTCCAGGGCCAAGGCTGAGCAGCAGAGGCGATGCGTGGGAAGGAGGGAGAGCAAACTCTGCCTGACTTGCAGGATGAGTCTGCAGAGGTGGGTGTATGAAAACTCATCTATTTTCTTTAACTTTCCAATTGAGCAGTGTGGTCTGGGCAGAGGAGGTGTGGAGGGGGGAACCCCAGCACTCTTTCCCTGTCCCTCCTTGTCTTCAGAGCAAAGTTCTCTTGTCAGGGAAGTGCCCCTGGGAGAAGGAGGGACTGGGTTTTTTCAGGTGTTCTCTGGTGCAACCCTTCCCATGACTGGTGACCCCAGCCATGCAAATGACAATTAAGCATCTACACAAGCACTCAGATCAGTGTAGGAGTTTCTGGTTTGGTTTTCCTTGCAGTGCATGTTGCCACTAACACTTTTGAAAGCCCATTTCGAGAGAGCCAAGTGAGATGAGAAAACTCTCACTCACAAATTAGAAAGTCAGTCATTTCAGGGTTTAATCCATATAATGTAAGGGGGTGTGCCAGAGGGATGAGACAGCACTTTGGGGGCTGCTCCCCTCGAGCACGACATGCCTGCTGAAGCACAGCAGTGAAACACCTGGCTCACCCCAGGGCCACCCTCAAGGCAGGTGATTCCTTAAACCTCCCTATTATTAGGAGAAAATTCTTTGCTGTGAGGGTGCTGAGGCCCTGAACAAGTTGCCCAGAGAAGCTGTGGATGCCCCATCCCTGGAAGTGTTCAAGGCCGGGTTGGATGGGGCTCTGAGCAACCTGGCTAATGGAAGGTGTCCCTGCCCATGGCATGGAGTTTGTGACTAGATGAGCTTTGAAGTCCCTTCCAACCCAAACCATTCTATGATTCAATAGCAACACTTCTTGCTTGTAAGCTGGTAGGGACTGGAGACCTTTGGCAATGTTTGTAGGCAGAGGGTGCCAGGGCATCTCTAGCAGTGATCCCAGCTTGCAGAGGGGGATGCTGCCTTTAGCAGACCAGCCCCTTGGTATTGCTGCCAGTGACCAAGAGGGCCGGGACCACGGCATTAGCAGGATGTGTCTGTGAAGCAGGTTGTCCTGTAGTAAAGAGCATCATAAAGGCTTAGACCCAGCAAAAAATGCCTAGTCTACCCCATCATTTCTAAAATATGTGTATGTACTGAACAGTGATTAAAGAAATAAAACTTGGTCCTAAAAATAATAATGGAAAATTATTGTTATATTTGTGGTTCCATTGCACATGATCTATATGAGCTGTACAGGTCTAAAGAGTCACTGATTACTAATAATGTTAAATAACTTCTTATATATTGTGTCCTTAAAACATTTTTGTGGCTGAGGGATGTGCATTTTTGGTGACTCAAGTGCACAATCTGAGCTCTAAAGCAATGGTCAAGCCTAGGAACAGCACATCACTCATCACTGCTACCTACTGGTCCAGTGGTTGACCCCAAACCCCCAGCTTCCTGTGCTCACGGGTGGTGTTGTGCAGTGTGGGATAACAGACGCCATGCGTGTCTGCTGACGCATTTCAGCCCCAATGCAGATTACAGCATGGCTTTGCACTGTCACTTCCACGGCCGGCCGGGCTGGGTGATGGAAAACACAGAAAGGCCTTTTCTGTCGGGGCAGATATGCATCAGTTTAATGTGTCTGAGCTGCTCAGCTTGAAAGGAAAGACACTGAGGCCGCCTGGCCCTGGGGTTTATGCTTTACATAAAGCTGATGCTTTATCCTGATTCTCGTGCCTCAGTTGGGTCTCCCCAGTTTGAGGGCAGTTTTGGGGAGAGCAGAGGGTACCTGTGTTTACCTCCCAGTGCCAGGGACCTCTCCTGCCACTGGCTCCCTCAAACACACTCCTGATGCTGCTGTGCTCTTGCAGAACTGGTGTGGACCCAGCAGCTGGCATGGTACTTGGTCAAAATCCTTTGGGATCTTTTGATGGAAGAAATCAAGACTTTAGCTTCCCTGAGCCTTTTCTGTTCTTAAGAGGGCTGACTGCACATAAAGCAGCACTGGACTGCACTATGTGAAGATTCTACCTTTGTTCCTTGCATTTTTCGTGCTTCATGGCCATGGTTCATAACCATGACGAGGAATGAGTTTAAGCCTCTGTGGTCACACATGCAGTTAATCTGGGCTGATTCTCAGCTGGAAGATAAACCCAGTCAGTGCCTGGGGTTCCTCTCTCCTCCCATCTTCTTCCAGCCTGTAGCTTGGCAGGCGGACACCCTTTGGCAAGGCACCACATCCACAGCTTCCCCCGTTCGCTGGCTGTGCTGTCAGCACCTCGCGTGCTGTGCGTGCATCCCAGCGAGCTCCTGGGCATCCAGCCGCCCCGGCAGCCTTGGAGAGAAGAGGGGGTTTGAACCCCGCAGGTTCCAGGTGCTGCTATGGCAGCCACAGCAGGACACTCGCTGATCCCTGGAGAGCTTTTTTAGCTCCCGGTTGCTTTGTGGCTGACTGATCATGGCAGCTCAGTACGGCCTGCTTGCACAAGTTTTGCCTGCTGGATGCTCTTCCTCAGCACTGACCTTACACATGAGGATGGGAAAAGAGCAGTGTTTTCTCAGCTCTGTTTTCTGAATATCCGCTTGACTTTGGCCAATGGGTTCAGTCAGTGCTCTGAAATAAGTGAAACCACACATCCCAGCAGTGCCATATTCTGTCTTATAATGCAAGTTGCCACCAGAGACAATATCAGGAATAGTTTCAGCTGATGGAAATTTTCCAATATTTATTTTCTTCTATAAGATTTTGCATCATATAAAGAGCTAGCCAAAAAAAAATGAACTTTGAAGAGGAAAATACAGTCTCCTTCTTCAGCTGGCTCTATTTTTCACATCTTTGATTATTTTCTTCTTTCTGTGAACCAGTAATTTTGCCCAGTTAAAAGGAACTGGACTGATTTTGATCTTCTACCAGTACGACTGTAGCTATTCCTGAATTATGCCAGAATAAGTGAGATCAGAGTTGGGCTCAAAATCCTTCTTCTCCAGAGCTTTATGGTCAAAGTTATGTTGTGCAAGAAACAGAGAAAGGGTGAAGGGAACAGAAGACAATTAGCTTTACTGAAGTCCAAAGAAGGGTCAGTGCATCAGCTATGCTACACACTTTGCCCTTTGGCTGCCTTGCAGAAGGGAAAACTCATGTGCCTCAGCCCCATCCTGCTCTTTAAAGGAGATGAAGTTGCATCACTTTCATCCCAGCTGATTTCAGAGAAGATGAAGTTGCATCACTTTCCTCCCAACTGATTTCCAGGCTCTGTCTGGCTGCATTCTTGGACCCAAAGATACTGCTTACCAGCAGTGCAAGCCCCATTAGCCACCCGTCCTGACTGGGGATGTTTGGCTGAACTTGTGCCTCTGAGGTTGTTCCTGCTCTCTCCAGCCTCCAATCTGCTTCTCTTTCTTCAACAGGTCAGTGACTTAGCCGCATGGCACATGGAGCAAAGCAGTGGCAATCCCATAATTTCGTGTTTCTGCCCTCTGCTGATTGGAATCCTAGACAGGAAAGTTTAGAGAGAGGAAAATGCTGTCTGTGCATCAGGTCTTGGAGAGGGTGTAATTTTGGATGGCGCAAAGCACTAAGGGATGTGTGCAAGGGGGAAAAGCAGAAGCATCTGGTGAAAGGCTTTAACACAGGCTGCCAGGCAGGCAATAGATGAGTGACCAGTGAGTCACTCAGCAGGCACTGAGTCAGGGAGACCTTGCTGTACAGGCTCCTACTGGGCTGAAGAAGGCTCACTGCTGGGGGGGCCAAATCCTGTCCCTCTCTCATTGCAGTGTCCCAGGCTGCAACCTGGAGGGGACTGAGCACAGTGAAGAGAAAATCTCAGGATAGGAGGGATGACCATGCTTGGAAAAATTTGAGCAATAGTGTTAGCATAAATGCTGCTGTCTCTAGTCTTACAGTATTTCAAGTTCCTAGACCAGAATTGCAATTCCTAGACCAGATACTACCCAAAGCAGGTGTCCCTGCCACAGATGGATGCACCTCCTTGAGGGGTGCATCTCCTACCAGAAGGAATCAGGCCATTACCTGCTGCTGCCATCTCCAGGCTGTTGTGACAGAAACATGGGTCAGTCAGATCCTGTGGCCTTTGATAGCTTTATTCCTACTCTGCTAACATGTGCAGCTTGTGTCTCACAAGCTGGGATGCTTCACAACCTCTCAACAATATATATTTACACCTCCTCAAAGATTCCCAAAGAAATCCATGTTGGGGTTTTACTCACAGATAGAGTAATGATAAAAGAATGAAAAAAAAAATAGAAGGAAACATGGCCCAAAATAACTCATTTTCTTTTGTTTATACTTGAAGTTGGTTTTGCTTCTTATTTTAGGAAGATGTTTTTTGTTGAGCTTCATGTATAACTTCATGTATAAATTTTCAGTTATGCTGTGTCAAAATAGAAGTCAGTGCTGACTATCAATATTTATGTATGAAGCAATTATTTTAGAAGACAATCAACACAATCTTTCCTCTGTACAGTTTCCATCATGATTTTAAATTGCAAAAGGGAAACTTCAGAAGGAGTGTTCTGTACAGAGCTTCGGATAGGGAATGCATCCTGGTTCCCAAATTGAAAAGCAAAGTTTGACAGCGTTTCAAGAGTCTGTGTGGTGAGGACAATGGAAAAAATAGTATTTCAGCCTTGGTTGTGTACAATGTTTAGGCCAAGTTGGATGGGGCTTTGAGTAACCTGATCCAGTGCAAGGTGTCCCTGCCCATGGCAGAGGGGTAGGAACAAGATGATCTTTAAAATCCCTTCCAACCCAAACCAGTCGATGGTTCTTTGAATGTTTACTGCCAAATTGCTGAACGTGAGGTTTTGGGTTAACCCTCCTTTGCTCCCATGTGGCTTTGCAGACATTACTGAAGCTCAGAGCAGTGCCTTGTTCCCGATGGTCTCAGGTCCTCCTTGCTCTGCCGATGCAATTAAGGGATTCAAGCCTGCCCTGATGGAAATCTCTGCGGCTGCAGGGCTGTAACCCAAGGTGGAGTTTGCCCAGCTCAGTTTATGCTGCACAAGACATTAACAGAGGCCTTGCTGACTGAGCTTGTGCAGAGTGGCAGCCTCCAACAAAGATGCAACACCACCAACAACAGGAGGAAATTATACTCACACCAGGAGTTTTGCTTCACTTTTAATCACCACCAGCTCTTTCTTGCCAGAATTTTCAGTGTTGTGTTTTTAAACTTAGGTCCCTACATTATCTGTCTGGTCCTGCAGTTTATGGGCTCTGTAATAATACACACTCACACTTCACCATTCACTTAAAGCCCTAAACAGAAGACCTGAATATTCTGATTGCAAATTCGGCTCTCTGAAAAGGGAAGGGAAGGGAAGGGAAGGGAAGGGAAGGGAAGGGAAGGGAAGGGAAGGGAAGGGAAGGGGTGGATGAGGTTTTTGGACAGGCTCTGTACACTAACAGCCATAAAGCAGCCTCTGTAAGTGAGGCAGTGTCTGCCACTGCCAAACAACCCAGTGTCATTACTTTGGAGCCACATTTTAGGGCTCAGGCAGCTTGTTTAAGTACATTTATAGTGCCCTACCACCACAGGCAGACCTGCTGCAGCCTCACCTTGGGTGTCTGTCAATTCTGTCTGGCACTGCAGGGCAGCTGTCTTCCAGCCCTGGGCGTGGGGCTGCTGCTTATCCCAAAGTATATGAGGGATATCAGGATGTGGGCTTTGCCATCCCCAGCAGGGGAGGCAGGGAAGAGATGTAGCAGTGCCAGCCATGAATGCACAGATCTGATGCTAAAGAAGGGAGGTGAGAAACAACTTCTGCAATTAGGAGCACAGAGGTGATTTTAAGTAGGTAAACTGCCAGAGCTGGTGGATTGCCAGAACAGGATTTGGCCAGGACACCACAGCTAACACCTGCATGTTTACAAGGAACAACACGGGATCATTGACTCCTCAGAGCCTCCCACCTCCTCTATCGCCTCTCCCCTCCAGCAGCACGGCACTGAGGGGCAACATCTGGTCTGCAGTTGACATCAGAAACATCATTATTATGAACCAGTCCGGCAAAGACTCAGCCTGAAAACCGCAGCCTAATGAACCTCCAACCCCACACTGTGCAAAGGCTCCCAGCCCAGCGCTGGCTGGTCCAGGGATGGTGGAGACTACTGGAAAACCTCCCCTGCAGGCTGCCAGGCAGCTATCAGGCCAGATTGGTTCCTGTAACGTGTGAGCTCCAACGAGAACGCAGCAAAAAATGAGAGAGTTGACCACAGGCAGATTTCTTCCTAACTGTGTCACTGGTGAACGCTGTAATTCCAAGCCGGAGGTGGGAGAATGGGTTTGTTTTTACAAGAAACCTGTCGACGGAGAAAAGAAAAATTTGAGGAGAATTTAGCGACTGGCTGAATTTGGCAAATAATTTCAGCTGGAGAAAATAGCTAAAATAGTTCAAACTTGGAGCGGGGAGTGGGAGAGGAGAAATTCTGAAAATCCATTATTTGCACAGCTCTCCTCCAAAGAGCTTATATTATACTGCCCGCTACCAGCTGGCCCAAGATTTAGGTTGCCTAATATTTTCCGTTATAAAAGATTCTTTCAACGTTTTTATTTTTTTAGAAGCTCTAACACCTCCATTGTTTGCAGTAGGCCCTTATAATTTGGCAGGGACAAAGCCCCTGGGCTAGAGAAGTGCCTTTTCTTTCATCCATGAAATTCCAGTCAGGTTTGGCTGGATAAAAAAAAAATAATACTCAAAAAACACACACACAAAAAACCTGTTAAAGATCACCATTTCCCTTCTCTCTCTTATGTGCCTCAAGAAAATATGCTGGCAGACTGCCAGCATAGCAAGTGAACGTGAACGTTCTCATTAAATTGAGCCCAGGTTGTCACCAAAGCAGCCGTCCAGACTCTGCTGGGAATGTCTGGGGGCTTCCAGGGCAGCTGCAGCAGCAAGAGAAGAGTTACAGGAGACCAAGCACCACCCCAAAGAGTTTTCCCGACAGGCAAAGGAGGCAGAGAGGGGAAGGAGCTTCTCCTGTCACTGATTTAAAAGACCTGGCAAGCCACTCTCCATGCCTTGGGGCTCCTGTCCCTACTTTTGAGGCTGGCAAGAGTAGAGCCAATTTCTCGCTCAGCCAGCTGTGAAATAGCAACACTAAGCCACGTTCCTCTTTCTCCAGGACCTTTCTCTTCTCCCTGGGAACATCAGCAATTCTGGTCTCCCCTAAAATAGCTAACCCTGCAGTCTTAATTGTATCAGCCTATTCTGTGATGCTGAACAGACAGTGGGTTTGGTGGTTGTTGGGCAGGGGTGTTATAAGCATTGAAGAGAGGATAGTTGTCTTGGAAAAGCTTCTGGTCCACAGATTGGAACGGGGCCAGCCCAGAAGACTGCACAGGAAGAGATGAGAGTCCAGGAGCCAGACTTACTAGGGAGGCAGCTTCCAAAGAGTGATCAGGAAACAGAAATGGCACCATGTGCACAGAAATAAGCCTTGAGAGCTAATGGGAGTGGAACAGGAAACAGGAAAATTTGGACATCATTTTGTGGGAGACCTGGTGAAGGCTTGGAAGATCTTAAGTAGTCAATATAATCCACTCCTGGCAGAGGAGACTATGTTATGAAAGTCAACATTGAGTGCAATATAGCAAGATGAGCACTAAAGCAGAAAGGAACATAGAAGTATATCATTTAGTGGTCCATCAGTCTAGTTTTTGGCCTCCACAAGTGATGTTGGAAAGGATGGCATACAGAAGCTCTGCAGCCAGCAAATTCTTGCCAGTTGTGAAAATCCTAGTGCAGTCATAAATAGCAGGAAAGTGGCTTATGTCACAAAGTATTGAGTTTTATGAGTGTTCCCAAATTTGTTAGTGTTATCCAAAAATTGGGTTGGAAGTCAAGTATCAGAGTACACCACACAGAAGTTCAACTTCCCTGTGCAGATCTCTTCATTCCCATAGGTGTGTAGCCGTCAAGAGAATCTAGCTGACTTCACAAGGGAGGTGCTTATCCATGGAAAAGCTGTCAGTGTCTGTTTGTTAAAGAAGTTTGGTGGTCACCTGTGCACAAAAGAGACAGAAAATCAGAAAGTTGCCTTAGTTGTGTCATCCTGCCCCTACTCTGCTGGCTACATGTGCCACGTTCAGGCATGATCTGCCCCTCTGCTCCATCTAGAGAGGGGCACACTGAAAAGCTGCTAGCCAGGCTCATCCCAAGGCTGAGCTTTGACAGGAGGTGTAACTCACTCCAGTGGGCAGGGTGGACAAGGGCTGTACGGCTTTTGGAATCTGTTCTGCTTGTGAGCAGGGCATGGATGCAGGAGCTAATGGGCTGTCTTACCTTTCAGCTCCTGGCATGGTACTCCATTGTGCCAAGTAGATGCAGCGGTAAATATATTGGTAAAACATGAAAGAAAGACTGAATGGTAGCAGTGAGAAGACTAGAGTGGGTACCTTCACCTCTGCTTGAGCATTTGCTTTACCCTGAGGATGGGTTTCTAAGTTAAATGAGAGGTGGATGGCCAAAACTATGCCAAAACTTGGCTTTGCTTTGGTGTCAGTTTAAAAATAAGGCTTCTTTCTCACATTTGAATTCAGAGTCAAATCTGTGCCCCTCAAGGGAAAGTTGTAGTTCAAAGATGGGTCTTGGTACTGATTCCAATTTAAATAGAAAAGGTTGCGTAATTTTCCCTTCAGCTGGATAGTGTATTAATTAGCACAGTAATTTCTGGAGTGCTACTAATAAACTATATATTCAACAGCTTTGGCAGTAAAAGCCATTGAAGCAAGCATCAGCAATTCTTGAAGACAGAATATGACTATGAGTACCTGAAGACTCTTTCTTTGGGTTGCAGGAGTGGGATAACTTGTCAGGAATGAGTAAATTGCAATCAAATATGTCTAGAATTCAGACTAGCTAAAGATGGAATAATCAAAACCATCAAAGCTTGGTGCATAATGGGTTGAGACAAGTAGTCCGGCAAATATTGTTCTAATATCATCTTAGCCACAAGAGCTGCTCAGATGTGTTTCTTGAAGACATTTAAGTTAGCAAATAGTACTCATCATTAATCTTTTATAATGGCTTTTGGGAGCCACAGTTCATTTAAACATTTTACATTTTTATTACTTATGTATGCAGGGCAGCAATTAAAGCTGTCGTGGTCATATAATGAAGACTAATGAAAGCAAGACGAAGGCAGGTTTTCATTTTCTGTCAATCTGAATATCCACCTGCTTCTGACATCTCCCTGTCCCCCAGTTTTTTTTGGGGGGGGAGGGCAGAAGAAATGGTGCTTGGGTTTTTCAGGGATTTTTTGGTTTTCATTTGTTTTGTTTTGTTGTTTGTGAGGGTTTTATTTTGAGAACAATCTCCCCAGCCCTGAGGCATTTAAGCAAACACCTTTACAACTGTCCAGGATGAATTGTGAAGACCAAATGGTCTTTTCCTTTTCTGGCATGAAAGAAGCATCTTTCTTGGTAATCAGGCAAGTACTGCAAAAGGCTCAGTCTTTCTCAATGCAAATAAATGTGAATGATGCAATAACAGCATCTTTATGGTATGTTTTCTTGGCCACTGTGAAGTAATAGTTTTGGAGGGGAGACAGGGATTAGTCACCCCACAATTAGTCATTCTGCAGTGTAGTTTGATACTTGAGAGAACTGTATTTCAGAAATGTGGTTCTGCAACCGTAGGACCAATTTTTCAAGTATTTTCTACTTTCCCTTTCTTTCAACTGGGAAGATTTTGTTAGAAGAAAAAAAAATAATTCACTTCTTATTTTTCATGCGCTTTCTGCACTCATGTGTCCCTATTTTGTCTTCTACAAACCTCGCTTTCCCTTTATTGGGAGCTTTGACCAAAACCTGAGTTTGGGAAGTGCCTCCATACTAGCTTTTCTGAGGCAGAGCCTATCAGCCTGGCCAGGCACCCTGAAGCTAATGCTGCAAAGAGGGTGATGTGTGTGTGAGTGTGTGTGACACATGTAGGGCCACTGCCCCCCCCGACATGTCTCCAGCAGCCTGGGAGCCTGAGAGGGGCTGGTACACCATCAGTGCTTGGCAGGGTATGGGGACACAGCTCTCTGGGCACAGAGCTGTGAGGTGGGGTGCTGGAAGACACCTCCTTTTCAAAGGCTGTTTGCTGCCTTAGGAAGAGAACAGGGTAAGAGACGGCTATGTCGTCTTTTGTGGCAGTCAGAAACTTTGCTACAGCAAGTTTGTTCCCTTTGACTGGAATTCTTGTGAGTCAAAAAGGCAATGCAGATGTTTCAAAGTGTTAATCATAAATATCAGGGGAGAGGGAACTTTATGGCAGAGGTCCCAATGAGTAACAATGTTTGGCCTCAAATATTTTAGCTGGTAAGATGTCACATACTTCTCTGTGCATGACAGCTCTGCAGTTGTCTTAATCATTTCATTTTTGGAGTGAGTAGTTGCAGTCCAGCCCACATGTCACAGACGTGTGCTACACCCCAGGATCTGCACTGGGCACATGGCTATCACTGGTCCAGGTACCTACACCAGACCTAGTCCTCTCCTAAGATGGCTTGTTTCATCAAATCTACCCTCCACAGAAAAAGCCTGAATCTGCTTTCCAACCAGCCTTCCTCCCAGCTCCTTGGTGTTTGTTGCCAGACTCTGTAGTCTCCTGAATGTATTCCATGCATACCAAAGCCTGCTTGACATTTGGCTCCATAAGTCTTTCATAATTCTTCTTGTGCTGGTATAAATAGAGTTAATATCTTCCTGTTTCAGACATATTGTTGTCATTATTAACTTACCAACCCAAACTCCAAACACAAAATTCAAATCTGGCAAAATAAATACAGAGCAACTCATGGGCCAAATTGATTTGACTTTAAACAACATTGAAACAGATGAAATACTGTGTTTCATTTGGAAAAACAGCAGCTGTGTCTGTACAGTAACTACTGTGCTTCTCCAAGAGGTTTTTCCCACATACAGGGCCAAACTCAACCAAATGTAACTTGGGATTAGAAGGTAAAGCTCCCCTTAAATTCCTGGATCAAACTGTTTGAAGATGCAAATAGAGTTACTAGGTCTGAAGTCAGATGAAGGTAGTATGCATCACATCAACTATAGGTGCTCAGTATAACATCTCTGCTGATGGCATTCAAAAACTGGGTAGGAGAACTCCAGCCCAGAGGACACAAGCTAAAGACAGAGCCTTGTTTCTCTACCCTTTCCTCTCTGGTTAGAAGCAGATGCCAAGGTAGAAGCAGATGCCAAGGTAGAAGCAGATGCCAAGGTCTGTACTCTGCAATCATCATAATTTGCAGTGATTTAATATTAAAATGTCAGCACCAATGTGCAAGGAATTCTGTTTCTCCTCAATCCCAGTGTGTGGTATCTCTACTCAGCTGGCAAATTCCCACAGCCCCAGCATGGTATAGACCTCCCATACCCAAAGGAGCACAAACATGTTCCAGTTGCAGACTGAGCTGCTTTCTGCTGTACACGAGAGCCCTGTTGGGCACAAGTCGTCATCATTTCACAAGTGATAGGGTTTAAAAGTGAAGCTAACCTGGAACAAACCTTGCTGAGCAGACCTAGTAGAAGTGGTGACTGCCTGTGTAGCTCAGCAGGGAATTGAAGTGTGTGGTACTGCCCCTGGAAGTAAAGTCCCCCAGAGAGAGCGCCCTTCAGAGCTGCTCTCAAGCACTTTCATGCAGTTGTGATGGAAGTATAATCTGAAGTGATTGCTATCTTAAATGCAGTTTAACTTTTAAATCCTGATTGTTTCACTGAGAATTGGATAGCTAAAATATCTTTCAGAATCCAAAGCTGAAGTTTCACTTCTTTTTGCTTTGCTGATGGGTTGCAGAAGACCTTGTAGAGAAGGGGAGAAGCCAGTTTTCCGGTGGCACTTCACAGATTTCTTTCCCTTTACTCAATAGGATGTGCATGGTACAACTGCCTTCTTGAAGTTGAACACTGCACTCCAGCTGTCTTGGAATCAAAAAGGGAGGCATATCCTTGAGGTAGCTCTGTAGTATCCTTTTAGAGAACTGCCTGGAAAATTATTCCAGGCCCGAGCCTTTCAGCTCTGTTCTCTGAACCATTTCTCAGGGTGATAAGCTGTTTTTCAGCTGAAGGCCAAGAAGCCTTTCCCAAGAAAAATAAATTGGTAAAAACACCGAGAAATTAATAATAAAAATAAAGACACCTGTTTGCTGTTAGCAGACCCTGGGAATGGGGTGTCTTCTCTCTGAACCAATCATCTTTATTCTGTTCTCATTGTTGCGAGTTGTGCTACTTAAACAGTGAGTTTTCTGAATAAACTTTGTCTTCTCACCTTCTCTTTCATCTCGAGAATGACCGTGTGACTGTGTCTCTTTACTCCGCCGCAACCAAAGGGTTAACACCCTAACACCGCAATCACATAGCTCCAGTCCTTTTACACAGGAATGATGTGGGGGAAAAAGTCGAGGCAGATGCAATTAGTGAAAATCAGAACCTGCAGTACAGCTTCTCTCTCTGTCTGCTTTTGTGCAGGGCTTAGCCCAGAGCAGCCTCCCCTGAACCTTGGACTCCTTACAGCGTGACAGAAGGAAGATCACTACAAGAATCAGGTATTTCTGTTAGTGGGAAGCCTGGTAAATACTCTTTCCAAGCCAGCAACACCTCCAGTTGGCAGACTTACTTGGCAGGCTCCAGGCGCTGAAGTAAACACGCTCTGTTTTGTGAGATTCACCAAAATGGGGCTTATCCCTGTCCTGCCTCTCAAGAGTCTGAGGAGCCAGTTGTGACCCTTTAATGTAAGGGTATTAAGTAGCCAAAAAATGGAATTGCCTGAAAAAGAGTTGTGCCTTAGATATGACAAGTGAATGATATGGAAATAATTTGAGGGTGGGCTGTTTTTCACTATTTTTTTCTCTGTAATTTCAATATATATTTAAGTCTAAGTTTTTCTCTTTTTTTCCCCCACTGTACATTAAAAGAAGGAAGAAGTAGTAGTGTGTTAAGAGAGAGAGTGGGGAGCAGAAGACAGCGCAAAAAGCTGGGAGAAGCAGCCAGTCTGAGCTGACCACTCAGATGAGCCACAGGATCATTTCAGAGAAGTTATTCCAGGGGCAATACACAGCCTGGGATGGGTGGTCCCATGATGTGGCATCTCTCCTGCACCTGGCCCATGTCCAGTCTGGCTCTCCTCTGCCTGGCTCTGCCTCCTTTGCCAGCAGCTGCCCAAAGCCAACAGACCAGAGGAGTCACATCAGCATCCAGAAATGGATTAGTGCTGAGAGACACTAAACTTTGCCTTACAGTTTGTTTGGGAAGGGTGGGGAACAGTCCACGCAGAAAAGAGATAGAGGGGAAAAAAAACTAGAAAAATAAACTGCAAACAATATCTCGTTGATATAGTGTCTGGGGCTGGCACTGTAATGCAAGCAACATGCAGAGGAGGGAAGGAAGCCCTGGTGCTTAGAGTAATCTATTATTTTCACTGGTATTGACCACACTTTCCTGCCTCCAAGTGTCTCCAAAGGTGGTGGGAGCAACTTCAGATGGGCCACCAGGGCATTTTTGCTTCTGCTGCTTTGCCCAAACTCTCGTTGCAGTGAGATCTGTCTGCCAGGATGCTGCTGTGGGAGGCTTGGGACCATGTTGGAAGCACATCCCTGCATCCAGACCTTACCCAAAGGACTGAGCCAGCAGCACCACCGCCCAAACAAGGCCAGGCCTATACACAAGGCTGACTCCTGCCTCTATTGAGTCACTCCACTGGCTACTTCTTTCTCATTGCTTTAGGCAAATCAGGAGATCTGCCCTGCCCTGGCAGGGCTGCTGGGCAGCTGCTGAGGAGCCCAGTCTGTGCCAGCCAGGAAGGAGCTCTGCTTGGTCTCAGGCTGGAGCTGCTGTAGGCGAAGGAAGGGGCAAGGCATACAGGAGGAGAACGGCAGCCTTGTATATCTGTCATGTAAAACTCAGAGCCCCCGGTCTGGCTCTTTATCAATTATTAACATGCTGCTAAAATAAGAAAATAGATTTCATAAGTGTGTTTCTGTTCCACACACCAGACAGATAGTCTGGCTAAAATGATTTATTGGTGTGAGTTAGTGCATGTGTATGTGTAGATGTGCATATGGTTCAAATCCTATAAAGCAGAGTCCTGTCTCTGTGTGCGTGTATTTAATGCTTTATATGGTACATCATTCCTTTTTCATGTGTGTCTGTCTGGTTTTCTTGGGCAGCACTAGTTAAATTTCTTCTTTTTTTTTTTAATTTTATTTTATTTTTGCATTTCACATGAATTGTGCAGTGGAAGCCAAGAGTATCTGCCAACTTGGCTGTCCCAAAAATAAAAGTTGACACTCTTCTAGAAACAGTTATCTCCTCATTGTAGTCATTGTCAGACACACCCACACCATCCCTTTCTTGAAACTGAGGCCGAATTTAATAATGCGCTTGGCCGCTTTCATTTCTGACTAAAAATGTCCAAAAGTGAAAATACTTAAGAATGCAGAGGCAGAGAGCAATCCCAGGACACGGCACTTACTATTGTAAGTGTGCACAAAGGCATAGACTGCTCTCCTCCAGCTGGCAGCTAGGAATGGTGCTGCAGAAACCAAGGACAAAGGTGGAAGCAGTGACAGGAAAGTCCCCCCACCTCCTCTTCAAGTTAAAATTCCTCTTTTCTCTCATCTGTGGTAAACAGACTGCTGCAATTTTCAACTTTCCTTGAATTCTTCAATGGCGTTTTGGCTTTTGAAGTTTGGGAGTCCTCTTTCCACACCCCTAATTTACTCAGAGATGGTAAACAAACATTGATTTCACCCCAATGATAAGTGCCACAGAGTCTGAGGAGGCAAAGCTGCTTGGATGTGAAGCCAGTTCATGTCCCTGCCTACCAGAATAGCAGGCAGGGCTTGGTATGAGTCATGCAAGACATGTTGTCTGCAAGTTATACTTGCCCCATGCAACTTATTTTCTAAGCCACTTGGCAGAAAAGTAACTATTCAGTGTTGCTGTCATAGGTATTTCAGAAGCTGTGCTTTTAGTTAGAGGTGGCAACAGCCCATGGAAAATTCTGGTTTAGGTAGGAAAACATAGGTTAGAAAATGAATGAACAATTAATTTTCCGCATCACGCCCATTTCCACCTGTAGAATACCTAGACAGCCAGTAAGGTTCTTTTAAAGCAGCAGTAAGTCATGAATTCAAAGGGACTTTTACCACTGCTGTTGTAAAGAGCCAAAACAAAATATATTCCCTCTTGGCTTTCTCTCAGTTTAGGTGCAGTAGCTTCCATAACATGGAGACTCTTGGGCTATGTTAAACAGCTGATTGTAATTTTTCGCTGCATGAGTTCAAGCAATTGTAGCTGGTTGGGTATTTTTAGGCTTCCATAGGTGAATTGCTCTCTCTTGCAGGAGTTGCTCCAGTGCCAGAGCTGCCAGTGCCTTGAAATCAATTATGAGATGGAAAAAGACTGGCATGATGATTGAAGAACATTTTCTGGTTTTCGCTGTCAAGGTGATTGCCAACAAGGTGAGATCCATGGATACAGAAATCACTGGCAACAGAGATTTGTCATTTTAAGTAGATGAGGAGGGCCTTGTGATCCTTCATGGTGGCTGTTTTAGTGGTATTGTAGGTTCATTGTCTTTGGAGATAAAGAGGTGGGTGTTTAAGCCTTTGGGGACAGCAATTATTTCAGCATCAATTTCAGAATTTTTTTGCCCAGTGAGCAGAGTTACAGAATCACAGAATCATCAAGGTTGGAAGACACCTTTAAGAACATCTAGTCCAACCATCAATCCAGCACCACCATAGTCACCCCTAAACAATAACCCCAAGTGCCACATCAGGATTCTTCTTGAACACATTCAGAGACAGTGACTCCACCACCTCCTTGCACAACTTATTTCAGTCCTACCACTCTTTCAGTGAAGTATTTTTCTAGTATCAAATCTGAACCTCCCCTGGCACAACTTAAGGACATTTCCTCTTTTTCTTTTCAGTTAGACATGGCAGAAGACACTGACCCTCCTGGCTGCACCTTCCTTTCAGGCAGTTGTAGAGAGTGATAAGGTCTCCCTTGAGCCCCCTTTTCTCCAAACTAAACAACTCCAATTTCCTCAGCTACTTCTCATAGGACTTGTTTTCTAGACCATTCACCAGCTCTGTGGCCCTTCTTCGGACACACTTCAGCACCTCAATGTCTTTCTTGAAGTGAGGGACCCAGAATTAAACACAGTAGTCAAGATGCAGCCTCACTTGTTACCCTACAAAGCAACATTTTCAGCACTGTAGGTGTCACTAGAAAATGTAGTTCCTGTGCTAAGCCTTAGCAGAGAGAACATTAGATGTGTTGGACTATTGTTACTTATATGACTTTGCAAGCAGACAAGAATTTTGTTATGTATTTTTGAAAGTCAAATACCTGGCTAGTCTCAGCATACTTAGAAACATGGATAAATTAATTTTCTCAGTCAAGGAAGACTTGCTTATTTTGTACAACAAGGATCTTTGATTCAAGGCAGATCCTGCCTGTTTTGAGGACTGGGTTGAACTCATCCACCTAAGTTGCAAATTATCACATCCCATACATAAACTGTGAAAATCAAGAAAGATCCAAGCTGGGATGAATCCTGCAGTTTGACTGTAGACCAAGTGTCTGTGCTTCTAGGCTCTGAGCTGCTGGCTGAAATACCTTTCTTTTTTCCTTTGCAATAAACCTAGATTTCTGACTGTGGGTTTGCATGGCACTCAAATTAGATGTCTGGAGGAAATGGTATGAGTAGTAGTCAGAATGTGTGACTCCACATATGACTGTAGAGCAGTCATATGCCTATACTGGCTGGTGGGTCCTCATCTCTCCCATTTCTTTAAAATCCTGTCTACCTTTCATAGACATTAACTATGTAGGACTTTTGAAGGGAGATCTTTTCTTCTCCAGAACGTGTTTGATTTTAATGAAAGCGTGAACAGGTCTGCCATCATGGCTGGAGTGTACAATAGACATAGTTAGGGGAACTGTATGAGTATTTAGAGTGTGAGGATCAGTAAGCAGAGTTACTTTCACCCTGAGAGGTTTTATGTGGCATTTTTCTGTGCGCACTGTTCAATACTGCCTTGGAGGTATGACTGTCAACATGCCAACCCATGTGCATTTTGACATAATTACAAATATGGGCATTGTATTTGAGTGCAAGCCAAATACCTAGAAGACTCTGAGTTGGTTTCCTGCTCTAGGAAATCCATGGCAGTTTAATTACTCTCTCTGCACTCATCTGTTGATCAGAAAGCAGCTTCATGAAATTTGTTTAAGGCTGTGGTTCCTGAAGGTTAGTTAGGTTGTTTAACTTCTCAGCACAAAACAGTGAAGAGAGGGTAGGAAGGCATCTGAATGTGGCACCCCCATCTCTGAGGTGAATAGCTAGGACAGATAACCTAGCTAGGCCAGGAAGTCACATCAAAACAGAAATCAGTGATGCTACAAGCTTAAGTGTTGTGGAAGGAATAAGCTTAGGCTAATACTGGAGCCATAGAAATAGATTTGGACAGGAATTGGTAAAAATTAGCTGCAGTACCTCTTAGGTGGAGACAGGCCTTAGACCAGCCATCCTGTCTTTCACTGTGGGCTAGTGATGAAAGATCATGAGTTAAGAGCTTGGCCTGAGCAGGAGAGTCCATGCTATCAGCTCAGTGAATGAGCTTCCCTTTGAGAGCTGTATCAGTGAGGTGGGTTCCCATTTTGAGAGTTATAGTGTTATCCATTAACTCCAGGAGTCTTTATCTAAGCAATCAGGCAAGACCACAATAATCAAAGTAGAGGTAATGTACGGGGAAACCCACAGTACTTGGAACAGAAGTTGTTTAAAAGCAGTTTGAATAGCCTGGTGCTAACCCTTCATCTCAGTGCACTTTGGAGATTGCTGAGCAGGATGCTGCATGCAAGAAACCCCACTGGTGAGGGAGATGGTGCAGTGAGGAATTGCCATGAGCTAGAGCTCTGCCCTAGTGGTGCCATAAGGACTTGCCTGGAAAAATGTGGAATTCAACTGCAGTGAAAGCCCAAGGGTTGATACAAAGGATACCAAATTGCAGTGTACAATAAGGTGTTCTATTAATTCTGAAAAACCGAGGAACTATCTAGGATAGAGACCAGCTGCTGGTGTCTCTCTCTTGTGATTTTATCTATTAATAACTACTTATAGAATGGTATAAAGCACTCCTGTATTAAAACTGAGCAGCATGAAAGGAGAGATTGCTGATGAGCTGTGATAACATCTCCTCTAAGATGCTCCAATTTACAAATGTTAAAAATGCAAGCTTTGAGTGTACACATGTATCAACCTGTTTATAGCTGAGATTCCCACTGAATGTGGTTTCTGAGGTGGGCAGGTACTCACCAAAGATGTAGCCTTTTGTCAGCTTCTCACAATGTCTCCTGAAATGATTAGTGAACCTGAAATTTTAGATTCACTAACTAATCATGTAGTACGTGGTTCTGGTGATCTAAGTGAGGAGCAATATAGGTATAAGAAGCTGAAAAAGGTGTGCCTCTTCATTGCAATCCAGTGACTGGGAGTAAAACCACACGTAAATGCTGAAGCCATTCTGAGACAAAGAAAGAGAGGAAATAGAAAGCTCTCCAAAAATGGCAGTACTTGTGCACTTATTTCACAAGGTGTATACAGAAGTGTAAACGTGTGTCTAAACCTGTATATTCCTTGGCAACAAATCTTTTCATACATGAAAGATCTGCCTTGGAAATTATCTGATCATTTTTTTTCCTGGGGAGTATACCTGGAAAAAGTGAGAAATGCAGATTTTAAAAATTGGCAGAAATTGTGCATTCATCTGAGATTCTAAGTATGTTTGTCCTCTAGAGCTACTTATTTTAAGGATTTGCATTGAGGCACTGTAGAGTGAGAAGGATGCTTTCCTCCTCTTTTTAGGACTATTTTGTGCTCAGATAAATACAAAGTCAGTCTGCTACTTAATGTAAAGCTGATACAAGACAAAATACTAATGGAAAACAATCAGACTGATTTCATTAATTTTAGTAAATATACATGATACTTTTAGCTCCATTTTTTATTTTTACTGCACAGTTACATCCAGCAAATGCTGCATTCAGAATCAGAATTACTTTCCAATGGAGTTGAATGCTGTGGCTCCTGCAACTGCACAGCACCAGGTCATCTGGTATGCACATTCCTTTTCTCTAACAGTGTGGACTACATATGCAAGGCTGCAAGATAGACCTGCCTCTTAGTGATCTGTGTTTCAGCCATATTCAACATATTTTTCTTTCCAGTTTCAATATTTTAATGAACTTTTGAGTCGCAGCAATAATCTTCATTTTAACAAAAAAAAAAAAAAGTAAAAAAGTAGTAGAGAAATCTAATCCTGGATTATCCCATTCATTCCTCAGTTGTGCTCTCAGGAGCTCACTCCAGGGTGCTTTTTGCCAATCAAACAAATCTGAGACATAAGAGCTCCTACTCACCCTCTTGCTGATTTTTCTTCCTACCATCCCTAACATAAACAAGACAGCACCTAAGTAAGAGCAGGGGTAAGTTCTGACAGACAATATCTCGGTAAACAGGTATAGAAAAAGAAAATGCCTTTCTTTCTGAAGAATTATGCTTTGGGATATGATCCTTGTGCCTCTTAGATCAGCATGAACTGAGAGGCTCTGAGCATCCTAATGTTGTATGCTATTGCACAGAACTTCATGGGGATAAAAAAATCCATATGTTTGTCTATATTGGACAAAAGGAGAGTGGCTGAGGGAATCTGTGGATTGTTACTTCCTTTCAATGGGTTGCTAGGATGTATCAGGAATACAGCTCTCCAAAGTTCAAGTTAGCTTTGCGTCCCTGGGGATCCCATATGAGTTTTATAAAAGGAAGGAAGGTTTGTTTTCAGTAGAGAAAGGAAATAAGAGAATTTAAATAAAATCTAGATGAAGCTTGAAGTGACCTGCTAATCACAACTGAGGTATGAAGGGCTACTGCCCAGACAGTGCCTACTCCTGCTCTACTCCAGAGAAGTGCCACAGGTTCAGGAGGGCTGCCGTGTTGGAGACTGCAAGAGCCATGATTCACTCAAAGGGAATGTGAAGCAAGTCAGTTATTTTTTGAGAGTTTCACAACAGCAAAGAATGGGAACCAGTTCACTGGCCAAGAAAACAGGCAACAATGGCTAAGGGTATAAACATGTAAGGCAGACATATAGGGGGCAGGCAGCCAATTAAGAGGAAGGAAGAAGCTAAAATAAGCCGATGAATGAACAGACAGGAAATATTTAACAGTGAAGGAGATAACGCATGACTTAGGGGGAAATAAGAGGAAAGAGTTACAAGGTTAAATCTATAAAATAATACAGTGGTTATTTAGGGGAAATTTTGGCTTGCTGCAAACAGAAAGGACAGAACAAAGTGTAGGGGAAGTGCTGCAGAGATGCCAGCAAACAGTGCCCAGCAGAGACTGGCCAACCCCTCTTGAAATTTGGCTTTTGTTGGGTGATCACCCCAGTGCTTTATGCCTTCTCTCACCTGGCATACAAAATGCATGCAGTGTTTCTGGAGTCTTTGGAGCATTCTTTGCTGCCTTGGGTGTAAATCTCCTCTTGACTATATTTTGTATAGGTCATACCCTGTGATCCATACTCTGATCTCGAGTTTTGGCAGGGAGGGCTGCTGGAGCTGGAAAATTTGTGTTCAGGTGATGTTCATGTAGAAGAGTACAGAAACAACCATCTCAGCCTTAAAGAAGTTGAAAAGAGGTGGAAAAGCTCCTATCTGGTGGGACTGTCTGAGGGAAAATACTGACAGTAGATTAGGCTATTTGAACTGCATTGGCAGAGCACATCCAAAACCAGTTTGGTATCTCTCCTGGGGCTGGGAAAAGGTAATGGCAACTTCTTGTCTCCAAGCCCCTGGCATGTCTCCAGTCCTGTGGGCTCTTCCTGTATGGGTGCTATGGGCTGCTGGAACCATCCTGTAGGCTGTATTCAGAGAGAAAAAGAATAACCTTAAAGGCCTGTTTCTACTGGTTAGTAAGTAAGGTAATGAACTTTTATAGTGGAATAGAACCACAATTCTAGGAGAAGTTGCATGTTATAAAACCCTGGTTTTTTAGACATCTTAATAGAAAAAACATCTAAGTCTACACAGAAGTCTATTATTTTAGCATAAGGCAATTCCTACAAATATGAAGGGGGGGTGTGTGTTTCTGTATGATAGGCCTCCCCTATTTTCCTGCATTCCTTCATATTGACCTGAGTTCCAGATTTGAATAAACCTGAACTCATAAAATCTTTAAGGGGTTAGGATCTGCATGTTGAATTTGTAGCATCCTGAAATTAAGCCAGTTTTACATTGTTCTGTTTTATGTGGATGTGGCTTTTTTGGACTACTTTGAAATAACCTTTTGAGGGGTTACAAGAAAATCATCAGCCTGAGAAAACTACCCATGAGTCAAGGAGGAACATATATCATGACACTGAGAAATAGGAAATGAAGATGCTCCAGGATAACTTCCTTATTCAAAATTAGAAATAAGGAAGTAGAAAGGGAAAAACTAATGACTTTGCTTTGCTCAGCACAATACTGTGATTTGAGTGCAGTTGCAGACTTTGCTCCCAGTTACCCTGAGAAACTCAGACTAATCACAGTGTAAAAGCAGTAGGATCAGAATAAGGCCTGTGTAGTTTTCACATATGTTCACATCTCACAAAGCCTTTTGTGGGACTGGCATTGTGCTCTGTTACCCAAAATGCAAAGGCAGGGACTGATTTTTGGAGCTTACCATTTAAATGTGATGAGCTCTTTCTAGATTCTAGATACTCTGTTTTAGATTTAAAAGAAAACCTTAGAATAGAGCAGATTAGTATAGAATAGATTAGATTAGAGAAGAATAGATGGTTTTACATTAAAAAGAAATATGCTTTCTGACTGCCTAGAGGCAGGAGAAACCCCTGGCCTTGCTGCACAGGGTGCAGGCATCCTGACTACAGTCTGAAACTGCTTCTAGCTAGTCTGGGCATAGGAGCAGTGAAGACTACCCCACAACCAAGCAATCAAAAATCAAGGTCTGTGGGGCTTTGTGGCCCTGAGGGAGGTGCTGTGTTGTAGGAAGGTGCTGATGCCTTTGCCAGCATGCCTTAACTACTGACCTGCAGAGCTGCCAGACAAAACCTATCACAGGTACCGCTATCCAGCCTGCAATCACATCTCCTTTTTGTGGTGAGGGCAAGTACTTGGACACCCTCTGTAAATGGTGGCACTCCTCCAGCTCACAATGGTGTCTGGGCTCTCTGCAGTATTACCTGCTGAGGTGTTTCCTACAACATGCCATTTCTTTCTTTACCCTTGCTCTTGGCTCTTTCCCTTTAGACAGAGCTTGGCAAGCAGCCCTGTGGCAATTTTCTGCAAACTGAACGTGTGCCAGAGGAAACTCGCTTGGATAAGGGCTGGGACATTTTGATCAAAAGCAAGGTTGTGAGTCCCAATGGATATTCTTTTTTTATGTGCTTGTTAGCATCATTGTTTTTCCAACTTTTGCTGTATGAAATAGTGTTCTGTCCTTGACTAATGCAGTGCTATAGTTTTCATTAGCTTTTCTTACAAGTCCCTGCTTTGGTATGGAGAATGTCTAAATTCCCTTCATCAAACTTTCTTTGTTCATTGGAAAAGGATATAGCAAAAACTGTATGGAAAAGATTTGAATGTGTTTGAGGCAATGCTCTCTTATTTGTTTTGGTTTCTAAAAGTTAATTGTTAAAAAATAGGGCTTGATATCTAATGTGTTCTAATGATAAGGTGCTTTGAAAAAAAAATTCATAGCTGCCAGGCCAGCTTGTATAACCTTTGCTTGCTTGGACAGTACCTCATGTAATGGGGTGCCAGAGATTCTTCTCTGAAATAAAAAGTGCAAAATGTAGTTAGTTGCAGCATAATAAAAAAGATGCCAATCACCCTTTTGATGGGTTACATACTAGTATCAAATATCAAAATTACTAATTTTTTCATTTAATGAATTGAGGAGTTTCTGTTTCCATTTTCTTTTTCAAATTATAGCTCTTCTCATAATCTCTGAGCCCACACTGTGCCCATTTTAACTTTCATTTTCTTGTTTTTATTTATAAGATTCAGCCAACAGACCTTTGGCAACATCATCCATGTTTATGGACAGTGATATTTGTTTTAGAAATAGTGTCACTGCTGTACCTTGTGAGGTGATGATAGACATCCTGAAATTATACACAGAAAAAGGTCAAAGATCAAATAGATTTCCTCACCAGGGAATTGTCCTGTAAAACACAATGATCCTGTTGTTTTTATTGTAACACAGGGGTTAGGGGCTGCAGAAAATGATGATGTGGTCTGGACTGACAGACCTTGAAAGACAAAGGTAAGATGTTGGATCTTCCAAAGACAAGAAGATTGTTTTCTTGTCACTGTGGCCACTGAGTTTAGTCCTTTTCCCAATGATGTGATGAAAGGTGTGGAATTAATAAATGAATACTTGCTACTGGCCTATGTCAGACAGGGCAATTCAGCTGGGGGATGTGCAGCCTAAATGAGGCTCTCCTCCGCCTCACAGAGCAAAACCCACTTTCAGACAGCACCAACTGGACCTCTAATGGTGTTATGAAGGTATCAGTGACTTCAGCCATTAAACAGAGCGGTTGCAAGTGCTGGGCTGTGCATGTGTGCATTCACTTCAGCACTCACTTCCCCTCAGCTGACTTGGTTCCTACAGACAGGGGAGCAAGTAAAGTGAGAGCAGCTGAATGTGCAGACAGCGTTGAGGCGTGCCAGGGGAGCAGTTAATGTTAGTGTCTTCATAAGATTTCCAGGTTCCACTCAGCCTGGACTTGGCATTTATTTTTGGGATGGAGTCAGCATTTGGTTGCTTGGGCAATTTCATGGTCGAATCCAATGATAATCCAAAGAAACATGAATATTACTTACTTATTCCTACCACTCTGCTGACTGTTATGTAGGCCACAAAATCTGAGGTAGGAACTGCCTTCACCTGCATCAGGAAAATTAGTTTTTATAACAAGACAAGAATGTTATTTTTCCTATTAAAAAAAAAAAACAAAAGACACCCAAATGTTTCTGTTTGGGTTTGCTTGGTCTTGGTGCTGACTTCTGCTGTCCTCTATCTAACAATTGTTCATCTGGCATTCTCATTATATCAAGGGACCATCCTAGACTGGTAGTTGTCTCCTCTGGAGCTGAAATTATACGATGCAACAAGAAGATATGATAAATGAGTAGGGGGAATGTAAGAGAAATGATGAGGCTAGCAGTGACAGGAAACAGAGCTATATAGACTGGGTGTAAAATTTGTAACTTTGCAGTATGTGTTAGGTTTTATTTCTCTAAGATATAAAAAGAGGAAAAAGATTGATGGTGTCAATAGTTCCTGCTGGCCACCTGCCTCCTGTTTACGTTGAAAAGATGAAAGTGCATTCCATTCATACATCAGGATACATTTTATGCTTTCTGTAACAAAGCACACCATGGTATTTTGCCCAATTGCATTTTCTGTTTAGTTATAAGAGAATAAATAGGAGAAAATGGAGAAGATCTTGAGAACTATGAGCCCACTAATTTTGTAGTTTAAAAAGTCCAGCATGTTGCTTTGTCTTTCCCTTATAAATATTTTCCAGAGGAGCACTATCTCTTGACTGGATCATCTTGTGACCATTAATAGGCAACAGAGGAAACAGCAATGAGTGCTATGCTTGGACAAAAGCCTGCCAGAACCAGTAACCAGCAACACACAACAGCCCTGCACTTTAAAGCAAACATCAAACTAAATAACCCATTTCTCATGGGTGGGATTGTGGTGCAGTTTGACAGCTATATGACAGAAAATGACAGACATATACAGAAGTACCAATAATTGTGTGTGAGGCGGCTGAAACGGAGAGAGAGAAATCAGACTGCCATTTTCTCAGTGAAATCTAACCATTCATCAGAATATAATTTTGCTTACATTTGGCAGTTGAAAGGAACGCAAGTGTTTCTTAAAAAAAAAAAAGAAAAAAAAAAAAAGAAGAGTAGGCCCTTGTTCTAGAAGGAGCAGGGAGTGGGAAGGAGGGATGTGGCAGGACCTCCTGAGGAAGGCCAGCATCTCTGCACCCCAGGTAGGCAGCTCTTTGCAGCCAGGAACTAAAATGAACTCACGGGGACTGCCAGCTTCACAACAAGGGGGATTCGCCCATGTCTGTGTAGGTTGAAGAGCACAAATCTCTGTTCCATCAAGGGAGAGTGCCCCTGAAGCAAAGGACCACAGCACACACTCACCATTTTCATTCAAGCCAAAAGGAGGAACCATAACAAAATCTGGTCAGAAAAATGGCCTCAGGGAATTGTTATAAGAACAGCTGAAAGGAATGATTTCTAATGTGAGAAATTTGACCCAGTCTTACCCTGGTTTGGGCTAAGGCGGTAAGATTTGCTTTAGACACTTCTATATTTGCACTGACATAGGATTAAGAGTTAGGGTATAGGGTTAGGGCATTTAGAGTTACGGCTTACTGTTAGGGTCATTAGAGTTAAGGTTGTGTTAGTTAGAGTAAGGCTTTGGGTTATAACTCTTAGGTTAGGATTAAGTTTATGGTTAATGTTTAAGTTAATATTAAGTTTATGGTTTAATGTTGAAGTTTCAGTTTTTTTCATTTTTATTAAGGTGAGAGTTAGGTTTAGGAATTTCTAAAATTGCTTTCACTTTGGGCTTCTAATTTCTGACTGCTCTTCACCATGTTATATATTTTGCACTACTGGAATTCTTCAAATGCTTGTTTATCTGTTCTTCTGGACCTCTGTGACTCTTTCCATGCCTATTATTGTCCCCTCTATTTTTAATGTGAACCACACAGCCCAGGCTGCATGAGTGCTGTTTCATTCTTGTATTTTTATATCCAAAGAAGAGTTTCCTGATCCACATACAAAGCATCGGTTGTCTGATGCTCCCCGTGAGGAAAGAGTTTTTTCAGGATCCGGAAAATGTTCCAGATTTCAGCTGCTGTGGTGGCCTAACCATTTGTTTGAAGAAGAAATTTGTGAAGCTCCAGATGGAAGGAGCAATTATTTATCACCAATGCAGGACCTGGATTCATTGCAGTGCTTTTCCTTATGTGCCTCCTGTTTCTCTCCAGTTCATCACAAGCTGCTAATTTCTTCTGCACTTGTATGAATTGTCCATACATCACAGAAATCTTTTTCTTCACCTTTGTTTTTTTAATATTTCTCAAGAATGAAACCTCTGTGGCAGAAACAACGTATTGTGCTTAAGTGAATGGTTCAGAAGATTAAATATTTGCCCCTGGGATCTTCTCCACACACACTGCAGAACACATCCTCCTTAGGAAGGTTTCTCCTGGCACTCCACCTGAGAGGCTTTCCATTTCCTGATCAAACACCACATGGAAAATTAAAGTTCACAGAAAATATATATAAAATCTAACACCTCTCTATAACAAGCTATATGGAGAGGCCAGATACTAAGTTGTTAATTCTTACCACTGTTTAATACACATAGTGCATAATTACCACTACATAATACTGTACAGCACGATACTATTAATGTGCTGATTAAATTGAAATTAATTTCACTTTTTTTCTTACTAATTCCCTCCTATTTTCTTCTGACAATAGCTCTCTTTTCTCTCTCTCACACTTGCTCTCAGCTCAGTAACACATGTGTTGTGCAACCCTGCCCCTGAGGTGTGTACAAGACTTCCTTAAGCTTACCAGAATGTGTATCTGGGACAACTTAACTCAGAAACACCATTACTTTCAGTCTCAGACCACTGCCCATGGCAGCCTTCCTACCTTCAGCTAAACACAGCCCCCTAAATCTTGTTCTGTGGGAAGAGAGGAATGGGCAATGTGGAACAAAATATAAAAAAATAGAAATTTCTGTTTCAGATTATTTTTGTTGTAAAAATCAATTCACCTTTATAAGCTTGTGCATCACCATATCTGGGGTCCTCAGCACAAGAATGATGTGGACGCCTTAGAGCAGGTGCAAAGCAGGGACACGAAAACCGTTTAGAGGGAAGGAGCACCTCTCCTATGAGGACAAGCTGAAAGATCTGAGGTTGTTCAACCTGGAGAAGAGAAGGTTCTGGGAAGACCTTAGAGCACCTTTCAGTGCTTAAAGGAGGCCTCCAAAAAGGAGAGGGAAAGAATTTTTACAAGGGCAGATAGTACAAGACAGAACAAGGTGGGAATGGTTTTAAACTAAAAGATGAGATATTTAGATGAAATCTTTGGAAGAACTTTTCTCAGAGGGTGGTGAGGCACTAGAACAGGTTGCCCAGAATGGTATCCCATCCCTGGAAGTGCTCAAGGCCAGGGCTCTGAACAATGTGGTCTAGTGGAAGGTGTCCTTGCCCATGGCAGAGGAATTGGAACAAGATCCCTTTAAGGTCCCTTCCAACTCCCTACATTCTATGGTTCTATGATCTATATGTGTACAAATGCATGTATGCACACATGTGTGCACACATATATAGAGAGAGGTAGCTGCCTGCTGCTGTATGACAGAAAGTACTACCAAATCCCAGAGTATTCTGAGTTACACCAACATACTACACGATTTTTTAAGGGCTACGGAGTACTGAGTCAATGCCCCCTGCTTCCTTCCCTGTTTTTGACGTCATTTTTTGGATTCTTTTGGAATCTGACCATGTTGATAAATGACACATCACTGAAGGGCACTTTGTTTATTTTCTGCTGTGATGGGAGGAGGGAAGTCTTTTTCTGTTGTACTACTTCTGGTAAACAAAGGAAAACAAAAGGGCTTGCTCAAGGAGGAGGAAATGGGAACCTGGAGCAGAAGGACCTCCATGACATGCTCATGTTGCTGGCTCCAGGCAGTCAGCACCTGGGGCTCTGGGAAAAGGGGTGTAGTTAGCCCCAGGCCCCCAGAAGAAGGCAGCTGCTGCAGGCTCTGGTGCCACTGTCTTTCATTCTACTTTCACCTGAGACTCTCTCCAGCCTCCCTATTTTACAATTTTATGTAAACTCTGGGGTCCTGCGGGATGAAAGTGCTCTCTGTTTCGCTGCGGAGCTGCGGCTTTTGGATTTTACAGCCCCAAAATTACTTCACGATGATCCAGAGCACACATCATAGCCCAGAAACCACACGGGAGCCGTGCTGGTAAAGGAAGCTGAGAATTGCTGAAGTAGCCAGACTGAAATTTATAACCGTGACCTGGGCCTTGTCAGGCCTTTATGACACCGTGTAAAGGGAATTGCTGCTTAGTCACCAATTTGCTTGGCAAGATTGGCTGGATTAGGAAATACATAAAAGGTCAGACAGTAGGAGTTTGTCTAGACATCCTATTTTGGATTATATGCTCTACAAGTTTCTGTGGCAACCCCTGCAAAACATTCATATTTTAGCAATATTTTCGAAAGCTCCATTTCTGTAATGAGCCACCGAAGCTTTTGTGAGCAAAATTAACTTGTTTCTCCTGCCACCCGCTACACCCTTTTGGAAAGCAGGGCGAGCCACCTGAGCTGGGAGCTGGCGGAGAAACTGCCTTATTCCCTTATTCCCCAAGGCAGAACTTGTGCCTGTGGGGAAAGCCCGGGACCCAGGGAGGCCAGTGGACCTACCAGGGTGGAGGAGGTGGGACAGGGACTGCATGCTTCCCCGTGGCTGCCAGACCACACTCCGCTGTCCTTCGCCAGCCCAGGCTCCACGTGGAGCTTTCCAGCAGCAGAGGGATAGATGGGAGGAGCCAGAAGAAACAGGTGCTGCCCCAGGTTCCCTGCTTGTCAGCAGCACACTGAGTCCTGTGAGTAAAAGGACAACACAGTCTCAAGCTGCGCCACAGGAGATATAGGTTGGATATTAGGAAGAAGTTTTTCATTGAAAGAATAATTAAGTACTGGAATGTTTTGCCTGGGGAGGTGGTGGAATCACCATCCCTGGATGTATTCAACAAAAGACTGAATGTGGCACTTGGTGCCATGGTCTAGTTGAGGTGTTAGGGTTTGGGTTGGACTTGATGATCTTGGAGGTCTCTTCCAACCTAGTTATACTGTGATGCTGTGAAAAGCAGCAGTGCCATGCCTTGCCACATGCATCTCAATCCACTGGGATTTGAGATGGGCTGCTCAGGAGTTTCCACAGAAATAAACACAGTATTGTAGCAAGAGGGGGAAGACCAACCAACCAGCCAGCCAGGCAAAAATGGACTACACAGACAGGGGTTTTTCACTTTTCATAGAATCATAGACTGATTTGAATTGGAAGGGACCTTAAAGTCCATCCAGTTCCAACCTCTCTGCCACGGGTAAGGATATCTTCTGCTGGAACAGATTGCTCAAAGCCCTGTCCATCCTGGTCTTGTACCTGGGACATTCTTGTTATTATTATTTACTCCCTTCCATCTCATCCTTTGTGCAGGTGAGAAATGGAAACAGTTTTCAAATTTTGGTCTCTGGAATTCTTTTTCTGGGCTGTTAAAGTGAGGGTTAAAAAGAGAAAAAATGAACTCCATGAGTTTCAATGACACTAATTGGATTTGGTTGGGCTTTCCATCTTGAATCAAATAGATGCCAACTTAAACTAAATAAAATATAGCAAGAAAGATTTTATGAAAACCAAAGGTAGATTTACTTTGTCTATTCACGTAAAAATGAATGAATAAATAAACATTCCAGACAGCACTTTTGACCAGGTTCATTAAAGTAAACACATGCTTAACTTTATGATTCCTATCATCTGATACCTAGAAAGCTATAGCTTTCAAATTCATTCCTGAAAGGGCTGATATTTATTAGGACTGGTCGGTTTTCTTTCCTTTTCCTCATAATTATCTTCTGGATAAATATTACTATGAAAGGGGTTTTGCAATGCTGGCTGCTGACATAGCCAGCACCTGGAGCCACGGTGGTGCCAATCCTGTGGTGCAGCAGATGTTATTCTGATGTTACCTTCCTTGGGCAGTGCTCTTCCCCACCCATCTCCCAGCCCTTCAGAAAAGTGGGTACCATTATCCACACTCTGCTGCTGAGGAGGAGCTGGAGGAAAGCTGGGCTTAGAGAAATCAGCCGATGGTTTGAGAAGGTGTGGATTACCTGCAGCTTCCCTGAAACTACTGGGGTGACAGTGATGTTTCTGCCACTGCTGGCTTTTCATACATCTACTGAGAAGGTGTGTAATTAGTTTACTTTGTAAATTAAACTGCAAAATGCTGTACGGAGTTACAGCTGGGTTAGGCTGAGTTACTGAAATGAGCAAGATTTCTGAAGTCAGAGCAGAGAATAATAGCTGTTCTGTTGATACCCTTTGAATTTGAAACCTAATGCTCTGGCACTTCCCAGGCGAAGTGAGTCAACCCTCATTTGTAGTTGTCTCTGGCATGGGCAGAGGGATTGCACATGACTTAATGAGGAGTGCACAACACCCCTAGGGCTGAGGGTGTGCACTGATGTATGTACCTACATGAATCTATTCTACCTTCTAAACCAGCCACAGGCAGATGCCTATTTCATGGCCTACCTGTTCAACAAGGCTCCCAAATGACAGCCTATGAGTCAAATTATGTGAAACTGAAATGTGTGGTGAAGGGAAATTCCATGTTTGACGAAGCAAACACCTCTCTGATTTTAAATTGTTCTCAGCCAGCTACCTTTGGTCTTACTTCCTTGGTGATTTGCCTATAAAATGAACATTTATTTAATGCTTTGAAATACTGTGTTAATAAGAAGGCTATAGAACCACATCAGATATTTCTGAATTCCAGCACAAATCTGTTATCTATTATTATTATTATTATTATTATGCAAGCAGACTGTTTAGGCAAAGGAGCTTTGCGATACAATTTGCCAAATGAGTAACAGGTCTCTGCCCTAAGGAGCTTACAGTCTAAAGGCAATTTTGGCAAGGTTTTCAAAGGTGTTGTGTACCCACAGTTTACAGTGACTTCAATGAGAACCTGTGAGTCCAATGACAACTTTGAAAATCATGCCAAATAAAAATAATTACTTTTTTTTTTCCTTCTTTGATATCTGGAAGTCACTCATAACTTTTTAATTACAAACATATTATCAAATTTTATTGTTTGACTTGTTTAGTTCCATCTCTCCCTTTCAGGACTGATCTCCATTTGGTTGATAGACATCTGTCATTTCCTCCCCTACAGTACAGGAGAAGCCTAATATGCTCCTAGGAATGGCTATCCACCCCTAGGGAAAATCTGACTGAATGTAGCAGCTATTGGGCTGAGCTACATTCCTAGTTTTATAAGTGAATATAACTGGAAAGTTGTCTATTGCTTGTCTATTGAGGGGACTAATAATTTCACTAATGCTTACAAATATAAGGGGCAAGCAGGTGAGGTATTTTAGACCTCTGATAGTGTGTGGAAGCCTCAGGGTACAAGGAAATGAGGTTTTCATAGGTGCTTGTGCATAGTGGGGAGGATATTTTACAATAGTTTTTAAAAATAGGCTTCTTGGCAAAGCTAATACCTTCAAAATGCTAGGGCAATATAATCTGTAAGATAACACATACTCAGATTCAAGAATGAAACAAGTTATGCACAGGTCATGATGTTTTCCACTATTCATAAAGATAGCTGGATGCAGGGTATGGAATGTGTATTGTGGAGGGCCTCAGCCCTCTCCATACTCTTTAATGAACACTGAAACTCAGTATCTATTTTCAAAGCAGGGTAGAGGGATTTAGCAGATTATATCTGGATTAGGAGGAAAAGGGTTTTTTTATTTTTCTGGGGTCTTTCATGACATTATTCTTCTATTCATATTCTTCACTCTTTTACTTTAGAACTAAGCTATGAAATAGCTACAATTTTATGAAGAAGAAAAGCAAGAGAGAAAATAAATTTATTGATGTGATCAAGGTACTAAGCAGAACAGAAAAGCAGTGTAGAACACATGAAAGGCTTGAAAATGAAGAAGAAAATTAATGTTCTGTACATGGAGGAAAGGATAATTTTTGTCACACCCAGCTCTTCTGTCTTGTGGATCTCAAAACACCTTAGTGAATCAGTGAGTAACACTACCTGATTTATGGATGGGGAAACTGAGGAACAGAGAAGGAATTTCACATGCTTAAGGCTGCCCAGGATACCAGGCAGGAATAGCAGAAAATACTGAATCTACTAGATCATATTAACTGCGAATTATGATTCAGCTGCAAAAGCAATGTTAAATTGCCACCAATATTGCAATGCAGCCTACAAAAGAAGTTTGGTTTCTCTGATCCAAAATATGCTGTGAAAATGTTGCACATGACAATGGCATCCTCACACAAACCTGACATGACACCGGAAAAGGCAGCAGGCTGCTCTGATGACCAGCTCAGCCCTCCCTCCTCCACAGGTGAGCAAAAGCAATAGGCTCCAAACTTTCCACCCAGGTTATCCAATAATTTCCATTCCCTTCAGGAAAACTGCTGTGACATCCTCCTGTGAGTTCCCCTGGTGCCTGGTATCCTGCCAGAGCTACATTCTTTGATTATCTCCTCTTCACCTTCACATTGTCCACATACATATATTAATAATGGTGATTATAATTGAGTACTATCTTATTTTGGCAGCAGTTTTTTGGAAGATAAAATAAGAAATCTACTGCTTTTGTTGATGTTGCTTATCTCCCCTGTCAAGTCCTCACCTCCTTCTCATCTCCTTTCTTGGGTCTTTTCCAATGTCTGTTTTCCCTCCACATAATTTTCCTTCTTGTTGAATATTGTACTATATTAATACTTTTTCTTCCTGTTTCCCTCTTCCTTTTTCTCCTCTAACACATTTTGATTCTCTTCATGACCTCCATCCTTCTTCTTCTACGTCTTTTCCCCACATTCCTCCTTTTCTATCTGGTTTTTCCCAGCCTCCTCAGCCAGAAACAGACCTATCATGTCAGGTGGTTTGGGGAGTCTCAGAGCAAGGTCATGAACAGGAGGTGGTCAGGCCAAGCAAAGCATCTGGATTCAGCAATTTTTCAGCTGTTTTGCATCTCCCTTCTGTGTAGTCTGAGCACATGGAAGGAGGCAAGCTGCCACATCTGCTGGAGAGGTGCTCTGTAGTCATCAGGGATGACATGGTGATACAGCTATGCAGAAAACTAGAGCACCCATGACTTTTCACCTTGTTTGGCCAGCAGGAGCTCACTCTTAGGTGCCTTAGAGATTTAGGAAAAGGTTTAGGCGTAAGCTAAGGTGGGGGTAACCCATTAAATATTTGCAGAAATCTTCAAATCAGTTTACTTCTGCAGCCAAACTAAATCAGCAAGGTCAACAATGTTATTTAATATAGTAAAGCAGACAAACTGATTGAAAATTGTCTCTGTTAAAAGCCAGCTTTGGTCTCATGTGTACTTAGAGATACTGCCCAGTCAGTATAATAAAAAATATTATATAATTAAGAGCATTAGTCACAGGAAGTACAGTTGTGTTTGTAATTGCTCAGTCTGATTCAAAGGTATTGAGAACAACACGTGTGCCATTGCCTGCCTTCACACCTAGCTGTCAGCTCTTGAAGAAGGGGGCATATGGCATAGTACCTCATGTTGTATGAGAGAATGACTACACCAGCACTGGAAAAAGCATTCAAAGCATATAAACCCCACAAAGTGTGCTAGTTTTGCAGGCAGAGCCAATATATCCAAAGGATTCACCTGCTCCACAGGACTGATGCCTCGAGTCCTGAGGCCCATTTCCCCCCAGGCCTGGCCCTCTGCCTGCTGAAGCTGCAGCCATGAGAAGGATGGGGAGGCAGATGGTGCTTTGGGAGCCACTGGCCTTTCCAGCACCGTCCTGTGCAGATGTGCTCTCAGCAGAGACAGATGCTTAAGTTGCCTGGGGCCCTGCCTACTCTGACTCTCATCATTGCTATTGCCAGTGGAAAATTGCAGACCAAAAAAAGATTCATGTAAATAGATTCTTGTTTAAAAGCTCAGTGCCTTCAGCTGTTTCTAACTGAAGCATGTCAAGGTGTAGGAGGGAAGCCCTAATGGCTTATGGGGAGTTGGGAAACACTGACTTCCGTGAAATGCCTGTGGCCAGCATTAAATGTTCTTAGAGGTTTCTTTTTTTAACTGTTTCAGTAAGTAAGAGATCTCTGGTGGTTGTTGAGGATAAGCAAATGAAGTGTTGGTAATTTAATATCAACTATGTGCTTGGCCTCATAATTTTTGCTCTCTCTGTCAGTTCTTCATGAAGCCACAGAAACCAAACTTGAATCTTTGTCTCTTCCTCAAAACAACACGATTGCTTTTGCAGTTCTCTCTTTGACAGGCTGCCAGCAGTGCATTATCATATACACAGGATCTCACAAGACACTTAGAAGCTGCATATCATCACAAGCTGTCTTCTTGGTAAGAAATAGTGTAGTGTTTGCTCCACTGAAACAGTAGTTAGCTGTGAGGTATAAATTTCTAGATGATGACTGCAGAGCTTGGATGGTGATGTAAGGGCTGCTGAGAAGGCAGTAACTCTTTGAGAATGCCTGCCCAAGATGCCTCATCACCGTGGAGTGCCTAAATATACCATAAATTGCAGCTGATTGGCTGGAGGAGACTTCAGTTCCTAAATATCTTCTGCTAACGCACACACTGGAATAAGACATCTAAGTGAGTTACTATGATGCCCGGGCTATCCTCCAACCCACTCACTCCTCAACATTTTTACATTCTGCTCTTTAATAAAAATGCTTACTGTTTTTCTCCCTTTCTCAAATTTGCCTTTTTCCATTATCCTCTCTAACACTCCTTGGAATGGGTCTCCCTGCTGTCTACGCCAAGTCACTAAACAGATCACTTCAGAGAGGGTCTCCAAAGGGAAATTGCCCCTTCCCTTCGTCTGACTGGTGAGGTAAAAATTTGGTCTTCAGCACTTTGCTCAAGCCAATAATACCTCCATCCCCCAACACGTGTACAGGCTTATTATCTGCTTCTTGTCTGGCAAAGATGTGGGTCATCTGGACTGCTGCTTCTGCCTTCTACACTTCTGTAGGGTTGAGGTATCTGTAGTGTGCTCAAGGGTAGCTTCTGCAGATCCCAGTGCAGTTGAAACATAATTTTATACAAGGTTTTTTCTTCTTAAAGTCATTCCATCTTATAGAATTTTAGAGAACTCAGGTTTGCTGGATTTAGCTGTTACAAACCAAGATAATTTGACTCTTAGTATCTGGCCAGATAACCCCTTTGTAGTTATGTTACTTTTGGTAGTTAAAAAACTCTGAGTAGTTAATATTGCTTTCAGTAGAACAGACATTTGCTTACTTTTATATCTGAAATCTTACCAGTTAAGGTTTCTACTTAACAGTTAATCTCATTCATAATTAGGCTCAACAAAACTCTGGCATGTATTTTCTAATCGTAACACCAAAGTCATAGATTGGGACCCAGAAGGTAAATGGAAACAGGCTGGGTAATGTGTAATCACAGATAACACAGTGCAGAGGAAGGAGAAATTGCATGGACAAGTTGTCTTTGAAGCAGTGGATATCCCAGTGGCAGTATGGATGTGGGGTGTCAGCCGTGCGCACTTTGTCTGTCCCATGATGGGGAGCT
Organism: Toxostoma redivivum; assembly: GCA_013397375.1. Classification (NCBI taxonomy): domain Eukaryota; kingdom Metazoa; phylum Chordata; class Aves; order Passeriformes; family Mimidae; genus Toxostoma; species Toxostoma redivivum. The sequence goes on from VXBI01013122.1 coordinate 375,685, forward strand.
ACCCACTGCCATCGATTTTCTGCTGCTCAATTCAAGATTAAGAAGATGAAAGTCAGCTGGTCACAGCACTGACTCCAGGGATGACCTTGCAGACAGAGCCTCACAGACTGCAGAGGGCTCCCCACAGCTCAGACACTGAGGTAGTCATTCAAAGCTCCACAGTTCAGATGTCCACTTTCAATGTTGAAATGAATCATATTGGGCAACTTGTCCTCTTTAAGAATGTCTCTGTAATTCAGTAAGCACATGGACAAAAACAATTAATAAAGCCCAGTGCCTAATATTTAGTCAGTTAAAATTAATTTTCTAAATTCTGCACCAGTTTCAAATATTCCTTGTTGAACAGGCTTAGGAGATTAATCATGTTGTACTATTTGGAAATGTTACATCCAGCCATATTTATTATCAAGCCAAGAGTTGAGAGGATAGTGCTGCAGTCGCTTCATTTTCTAAAATCTTTCTATGTGTACCTTTATTCCATCACTGTTGGAATATGTCAACATATGTTAACTAGTGAACCTGAGAAAGAATCAATTATATCAATAACTTCATGCATTAATAATTTTGCAGTAAAATCAAGGTAATGAAATGTTGCCTCAGTCATGACCACTCAGGCCTTAAGTCATGTGCTGGATCATTTACCTCACCCACATTTGGCATTGGCATAAATTATACAAATTGATTAAGAAGCAGAATAAGATGACTCTGGTGTCTTCAAGTAGCAGTTTAGTATCTGTTTCCAGTAATGGAAACATGGTCAGCTGGGATAGAGCTAGCCTTACAGTTAGATCACAGTCTCCAGGAGAGCTTTCTGTCTTTTTTGCCTTCAAGCCTTTCCCATAACCCTGTGGGATTGCTTCAAAAGTAATACCACAAAGGTCTTCAAGAAATAAGGCAGTAAAAGTATTCCTGAGGTGAAAAATGCTGGGTGAGAAAAGCCTGTGTTTTCTTTTGGTGGCAGCTGATTGGTTCCCTTAGTGTTTACCATAGAATCACTGAATGGTTTGGATTGGAAGGTACCTTAAAGACCATCTACTTCCAACTCCCCTGCCAATGTCAAGGACACCTTTCACTAGGCCAGGCTGCTCAGAGCCCCATCCAACCTGGCCTCAAACATTGCCAGGGATGGAAACAACTTTGCCAGGCAACCTGTTACAGTGCCTCACCACCCTCACCATCAAGGATTTCTTCCTAATGTCTAATCTAAACCTATTCCCTCTCAGCTTGAGGCCATTCCTCCTTGACCTGTCACTACATGCCCTTGTAAAAGCCTCTCTCCATCTTTCTTGTGGATTCGCTTCAGGTACTGGAAGTTACCTCAAAGACTTCTCTGGGCTAAATCTCAATTCTCTCAGCTTTTCCTCATAGGAAAAGCACTCCATCCCTACAATCATCTTGGTGGCCTCCTCTGGACTCACTCCAAGAGGTCACTGTCCTTCCTGTGCCATGGACCCCAGAGCTGGATGCAATACTCCAGGTGGGCTCTCACCAGTGCAGAGCAGAGGGGCAGAGTCCCCTCCCTCACCCTTCCAGCCATGTTGCTTTTGGTGTACCCGAGGATGTGATTTGCTTTCTGCCTTAACATTTTTAGGTTTGTTTAAAAGGAATATATAAGCCAAGTATCAATTCAGCATGCAGCTGGACTATGACTTCCAGGTGTAAGGTGTAGTCATGGTTGTTCAAAACGTTCTAGCTCTAAAGCGCTTCACTCATGTGAGCTGCTGCTCTTGATGGGCATTTGCAGGATCAAGGTCTTCATAAGTCCCCCAGTTGTTTTTCTCAAGTTTCACAAGTGAGCAGGGGCATTTTCTTTCAGAAGAGGAAAATACTGGTAAAAGAAAGTGCAAAAAACTACTTGGAGGGCAAGGCAGGAGAAATGGCCTAGTTATTTTTAAAATATACTTTTTTAAAATATACTTTTTAAAAATATACTTCATTTTTATGGTTGGCTTTCCACAGAAATTCTCTGCCTTGTTTCATGTTTTTATCTGTGATTTTGAATGAGTAAAGGATCAGGGGCTAAAAAATGCACTTTGGGTTTGAGGAGGCTATGAGGCTAAATGTTGTTTTTGCCAGACATCTGCATTCAGTGTTTTTTTTTTAACTAAGTAAGTACATTTTCTTGAAAGGTATGATGTAGTTCTACTAAACTCTACACTAAAATATTTCAAATTCTTGTCACCTACGAATTCACTGGTTGGGAGACAAAAGTAATGGCCTCTGACTTACAGTAGATAGGATTTAAGTCCTAGCTGTGACATGGGTAATTCTTTGTGAAGGACTGAGTTCGTTTTCCAGGACAACATGATGCAACAACTTTTGGCATTGTTGCCTCTCAGTTATTCACCCATGACCTGGTGAGCATGGCTAAGATGGCACACTTAGTGGGAGGAGAGGAGACATTTTTGCCTCATTCCACTTAAATCAAGGAGTAAGGTGGGAGAGATTTCAAGTTGTTATCACCAAGGCATAGTTTTCAGGAAAAACATTTTTATCCGTGATATAAACTCCAAGCCAAAATTAAAAACTTCTACAGTAAAGAACATAAAAATCCCTTGGGATCCTATCAAATGTTTTCTTGGAACCAAGACTGCGAATTAGGCTTCTATTTTGTTCCACTGAAGGTAATGAATAATATTTAATAACCTCCTTATGTTATTCTTGGCCTGCCTCTGGAGGGGTTACCCTGGCCGGTCAGCATGGATAATGGATGTCAGAAAAGGTGCTAGGCTATTTGTATATACCTTGGCGAAGATTTTACCATCCCCATTCAAGAGTGATATGGGTCTTTATGAAGTGTACGATTTTACAGCTTCTTTGGAAAAAATAGCCATTGCTGCATTTAGGACAGATAGAATAAATAATTTGGAAGGCTACCTGTGAGGTGCATAAAGGGGATAAGCCATTTCTTTAACTGTCAGAGTAGTCTAATCTGGATAGATTTCCCTTATTAAGATGGTGCCCCATGTCAGAGGGGTTGGCCACTGCCACACCAAAAGGGCTGTAAAGCCTCAGCCTGCTCTTCAACACTTCCTCCCATCTCCTGTTTCCCTGCACAGCATCCACTGACCATCAGTCCTTCAGAAGCTGGTGAGGAGAGTTGTGGGTGTACAGAAGAGCATTTGCTGAGTACTCAGTCCCAGACAGTGGGAGATCACTCACTCAGCAGCTGAGAACAAAACTCTTGAAGGTCCTTCTCTCTGAACAAATAAATATAACCAGTGTCAAGTACCCCTCCATTGCTGTTGAAATGTAACATCACCAAATGGCAGCATAAACCTCTAAGCAAGGTTTCAACCTCAGTTGCCCCCCTTCTGAAGTTTTATTTTTAGTTACAGAAAATTGAATTAAAGCTGCTCAAGTTGGAAAAAAAGTCATGATGATTAGCTGGCATATCCTATATTTTTCTTCTTTCTTCTGTTTTCTGAGAGTAAATGCATATTTTTTTGGATTGCCTAAATGGTAGGCAATGGAAATTTTGGGAAGTACATGTAAGGATACAGGCCACTCCTGCTCCTTTGAACGGCTTTATCCTTTGATTAAGGGTTCATTCTGATTTTCTTGTATCAATAGTTGGTTAAAAAGGATAGCTACCTGTAACCATTTTTCCCTCATTTAGATGGAACTTGCTGCTGCACTGAAGCCTGATAATCAGTTGTCATATCCCCACAAGTCTGAAACTTTTATTGTTCATCTAAGTCCCCTAGAAGTTTCCCTGCATTTCACTGTGTTATGTTTTATTAGACTGACATTGAAAACTGCTGTTTCAGCTACTCAGGTTTGTTGCTGATTCTCTTTTTACGAAATGAAGGAAACACTGTTCAAAGCTTCACTTCAGCCAGTGTTTCCATGTATTTCCCTCCAAGAGTCACCCAGCCTTTCAGCTGAACAAGGAATTTGTCTCAGATCACAATTTCTGTCTTTTTTATCCTAAGTGGAATTTACACCAAATTTTGCTTGTTTGGCTGTTTAGCAGCTGCAGCTCTTCAGGGCAGTCCTCACTATCCCACTTGCAGTAAGTCACTCAGATGCCATGGTCTATGAAGCCAAAATAACCAAATCATCTGCTTTCTCCAGAACATTCAGTGTGACTGGTTTGGCCAGGTAGTCAGTGAGAGCTATGTACATCCCTAGCAAGTATTGAGGGTCCTGCAGTTACAGTATTTGACACCTGGAAAGTGCAGCTATCCATGTACATCACAATTCACATGTACGAGTTCACGGCTGCTCCAGGTATCATTGGTGACCGTACAGAAAGTGTACAGAAAGCTCCAGCTGAGCCCAGAGCTTTACAGCCTCTCTAGTAACTGGTGTTTTTATGCACACCTAGGCAGATTGGGTAGATAGGAATATAGCACTGTGGTGTTTTTATGCATGAGGAAAAGCCTCTTGCTGAGTGCTCACTGGCTACATTACCAAAGCCAACTGTGTTTACAGGCAGCTCCCCTGTCTCTCCAGATCCCAGGGCTGCTTTCACTCCACATCACCTCCTGCCTCCCTCCACGGCCTTACCACAGCCCTTGCACTGTAGCCAGCAGGAAGCCAACAGGTCTTTTCTGAGCACATCAACCCCTTTTTGATGCTCCCTGCTCCCTGCAAGGGGTGACTCCATTGCCTCACTGGCAGTGGGGCTCCTTCCAGCCTGCCACCCACTGCTGCCTGCGCCTGCCAGCCTCCCCCGCCTCCCTTCAGGGAGAAAGGGAAAATAAGAGGGTGTGAATGATTGGACTGGTAATGACATTAGAAATTCCATCCTGGCAGTGCACTAAATCTTTCTTAAAAGCTTTGAAGAGCTTCCTGAAAATATGAGCACTAAACAGTGTGGCAGGCCTAGGCCAGGTCATTGAGCCTGCCTCTCTCTCCCATGCAGGGAGCAACCTGCTCTGCCCAAAGACACTGCCCTTCCAACTTGGTTTAAGCACTGTCCCCTCCTCTGCTGCCTTTCCCCTTCTGGTCTTTGGGAAACTGTCATGTCTCAGTCCTCAGTAACTCTGAGTCAGCCCTTGGCTTCCCAGCTGTACACAGAGACTTGAGCTGAGTTTGCTGTGCACAGCCCATGGACTACACAGCCTGGGAGACCTAATTCATAGTGGTTCTTCTGCTACACCCTTACATTCAAAACACATGAATCAGGTCTTGAAAAATCATGGGACTCACTTAATGATCATGAGATTTAATATAAATAAACACAGGTTTCTTTCTACTTGCTTTTAGAAATTATTACACTCTTATACTTTTAGGTGGCTCTCAGATCAATGTTCAAAGCTCTCCTCTATATCCATGAGGTCTGCAAGCAGAAGTAAATCCAGAACCTGGAGTTTTAATTAAGAAGTAGAATACTGGGAGATTTGTGGTTAAATCAGGAGCACTGTCAGACTTGAAATCACAACAATTTACATTGGTGTACACACACCCCAGCTTCACAGTATTGCTACCTAGTGCCATCTTCAGCATGAGCAGAGGACCTGGGAAAAGAAAGCTAGGCTGGAATTGGGACCTTTGCTTGATCTCCTTGTTGAGGAGGGAAAGTCATATCACACTGTTCCCAGATGCACTGAATGTGTGATGCTGGCAAGTCTAATTTTCTAGCACAATACTTATTGTCTCTACTATGTGAAGAAACCACTCTGCATCTAAAATGTCATAAAGACATCTGTGATTCTAGGAGAGCTTGTTCCAAATACGTTATGGGACAAGAAAAATTGATTTGCTTCTGTAGCTTTGGGGGCAGATAAGAGCAAATGTAGTAAAATGAAGGAAAAAAATTTAAATTAAGATCCCCTCCTCTACTTGGATTGATGTCTCTACCCAGAGAAACTGAGAGCACTGAAGTCTCAGTGGTATAGATTTGTTACAGGAGTAAAACAGGCTGGCTTAAGAGCCTTACTCCTCAGGTTTTGTGCAAGTGAAAATTCAACCAGGCCTTCAAATATAGCTTCATTGGAAGGTGGAATTTATGTAAAGCTTCTGAATTTGGTCTGATGAGTTTCCTGGAAATTAGAAATCAGCTCAAACTGTGCCACTGCAAGCCAATTTTTAAATAGCTCAAGCTCTAGTCCAGTTGATTATCTTTTCTTCCCTCTTCCTGCCATCCATTAAAGACTTGGCCTCTGCATGTACATTATTAAAGATAGACGAAAACTGCAAAATGCATATTTGGAACCTGTCTGGGCTTTTGGAAACCCCTGATGTGCTGAAATACTTAAACTTTCCTTGCTAAGTACTCTTCATGAACTTGAGTTTTCTGATGTTGGTTTGAGTTTGGAGTTTGGTGACACACAAAAAAGAGACCTTCTCTTCATTCAGTCTTTGCTGTTAAAACCTTTTGAACAATGGGAAAACCCTGAACTCACGCCCCTAAAATTGCTAAGTTTGTATATTTTGAAGTTTGTGGAGTGATGCAGAAACTATAGGTGAAATAATAATTTTTAATACAGCCCCAATGGGAGTAAAGAACTGTGATTAAGCAACATGAGGAAAGCAATGCCATTTGAAGTATGAAGTTTGTTGTTGTTTTTTTTTCCTGTGGTCATTTCCATAACTGCTTAGAAAATCAGCTCTGATCAAGGAATGTTTTCATTTATTTTAACTCTGTCCTACTTAATGGAGATGTAATAATCCAAAACAATTACATTAAAGTAATTATGTTTCAATAAACATAAGCTTGGCACTTCAGAATGGAAGTGGAACCTGTACCCTGAGCCAATTAGGAGCAGTGAAATGAACAGGAGACAGTTGATTGTAGTTTGTGGAGTGCATTTATTAAACCAGTAACAAATAATCTATTAATCTTTCTCTAAACATCAACAACATAAAAGAGTTCCTCACCTCAAAGTCAGTTGCATTAAACAATTTCATACAGACAAAATGAGACACCAGAAGTTTTGCATGTCGGGATATGATTTATAGCCTGAATTAACTGCTTTTGTGTGATGAAGGGTGTAATTAAACTCCAGTGGCAGCATGTGGCCACAGCAAATGGCTTGGCAGAGAGAAGATCTCTGGAATCCAGCTCACCAGGAAGAGTTTGTGTTGCTGGTGGCACTGGCAGGTCAGTGGGAAAGCCTGTTCCCTGGGCAGGCCCCTTCCCACCTCTGTCCTGAACAAAGGAAACCTGTGGGCTTACCAGGAGCAGGCATGCCAGAAGGTACTCTACCAGTGAGCAAAATATAAATGCCTTTGTCAAAACAGAAACATTTCACTAAAGACTTCTGACCAATACTAGGAATATCACAGGGGGGAAATGGAAAGGGAAACAGTCAACTCACAAATGGAATTACTTTCTGAATATGCCTTACCTCTGGTGTTGGTGTTGCCAAACTGAATGATCTAGGGAAAGGCTTGTGTATTTTACCTTGGCTTCCTTTCCTTCTCAACCCTTTTTCTGCAGCCAGGTCTCTCGGTTCTCTCTGTTCCTTGGATTTCTGATGCTGTAAAGAAGAGAGAAGCATTTATAAAGCTGTAATATTGTGAAGATTATACAGAGGAATTGGAAAGGCAGTTGGTATAGTGGAATTTCAGAAAATGCTTCTCATGTTCCCTTTCTCTTAGGCAGAATGTCTAAATAGTCAGGGGTCATCTAATGGGGCCCCATGCTAAAACCCAGAGTCTGCCAGAGCAACAGAGTGCACAGGTTGCCAGGGCTTCTACATAAAGCTATTTAAATGGGCTTATTTGCAATCTGTTGGCTCAAGCAGATGATGTCTTCATTTGTTTAACACCATACAAGGACACACTGCTACTGTTGCCTCGGGCATTTTCAACATTTTATATACATTGTTTTTAGTTCATTTAGACAGGTGATCTCTTTCATATGGTAGGCAAAATCAGCTTAAGCTTGTTGGTAGTAAATCATGACCTTCTGATTTTTGGAGAAAAAAATGAAGGAACCTAATATTTTATTGTTCTGAAGTAGCAATAGAAAAATTTCTATGTGTGTATATGGAAGGCAATACATTTTTCAGTGTTGTTGCAAGTGATGGAGTTAAACTTCAAATTCCCTCTGTAAGTAACTCTCCTACTTACACTGGCTCTTCGCCTTTACTTTTTCTTCCTCTAAATCCACATGGTTTTTTTCCTGTTTGATATTCTTTCACTTTCTATGTTGACACATGGTCTTTAATGTCTTCATTAATCTTAGTATCTTCTTAGGGTCTCATATATGTATTATCCAAAGGGGTCTTTCAGCTAATGTAAAGCTGATTTGTAATAATCAACATGACGGACGATAATAATTTATGTGATTTATCCACAAACTGCATTTGGTCTATCCTAGAGGCTATAAGTGAATGCAATATTTCCAAAGGCACAAACAGTATGTTAGGCTTGAAAGGATAGCAAGCTAACCTGGAGATCAGGACTTTTTCACTCTAGAAAAAAAACATGACATGTATTGCTAACCTAGATTTTGGAAGATCACCAGATACTTATAAAATCTCTTTTATGAGCACAAGCCTGAAGATGAGTGGCTGAGGGAGCTAGGAGCGTTTAGTCTGGAGAAAAGGAGGCTCAGGGGAGACCTCATCACTCTCCACAACTGCCTGAAACAAGGCTGTAGCCAGGTAGAAGTTGGTCTCCCAGGTAACAAGTGATAGAACAAGAAACAGCCTCAAGTTGAACCTAGAGAGGTTTTTATCAGATCTTTGGAAAAATTTCTTCACTGAAAGTGTGGGCAGGCTTTACGAGAGGCTTCCCAGGGAAGTGGTGGGATCACCATCCCTGGAAGTATTTGGAAGGCATGTGGATGTGGCACTTGGGGACATGGTTTAGTGGTGAACACGTAGGGCTGGGTTAAGAGTTGGGTTCAGTGATCTCGGAGGTCTTTCCAAAATTAATTATTCCATAATTTTATGAGATGATGGTTGAGACAGCTGCTGAGAAGCTTTGGAGGAACATTTGCAGAGAGACTTGTAACACACTGCTCTGCTCTCTCAAGGTTTTGTTTTTTAAAATCTCTGGTTGGGAAAAATCAGTGTGATTTCCTGACTGCCACTATCACAACAGCTGAACCCCCAGATGCTGAAGGCATCTCAGGCTGCTGAGACAATCCCACAAAATGAGAAAGGGGTACAAGCTGTGCCACCTCAAGGGAGCAGCTGAAGGTTTAGGTCTGAGCAGATGCAGCTGGAAGGCAGGAAAGATAAGAGCTGCAGTTAGTCCAGAAGCTGTGACCAGGGCTTTCTTAATCATAGCCTCAAGTTACCAGCTGATTGGCTCCTGGTATGAGCTGCTGTGCCTCATGTGAGGAAATGGTTTTGTTATAAACAGTGGGTTTGAATGGGTAGCCAGAAACTCCGTAACACAGTTTCCAAAAGAGCTGATCCGAGAGCAAGAGAGAGAAGGGTTCATTATCAAGATTGTTGTGTGTGGTTTCCATTCCTCTCTTTTCAGGTTCTGTCATCGTTTATTGGTTAAGACTCAATAACTAAAAGAGAGTATAACTTGGCACTCATTGCCAGAACTCCAAAAGCAAACATTACTAATGCTATTTTTTTAACCACAGGCAGCAAATCTTTTCAAACAACAGCCTGACCCCTACTCTCTTCTCCCCAGCACCTCTTCTGCAGTGGGGCAACTGAAGTAGCCCATGATCAGCCATGCCAGGGGAAACAATGCTTTAGCCCATGAACCCTTAAAACAGAAAGTGCAAGTGATTTTAGAAATATGCCTTTAAAGATTTGGGATTTTTTTCCTTCACATAGGTTTTAATGTATTTTAATCAGACAGTTACACAGACACTTTAGCTAGCCCAAGAAAATTTTGAATGGCAGGGTAAAGCTGTAGGCAATCAGAACTTTATTTCTAGGTCTGTGTTGAGAAACTTACTGCAGCTTGATTTTAAACAGACCCCAGTCCTCTCTGACTGCAAAATGAGCTAAACACAAGTCCACTCAGAGTTTCTACTATCCTGCAAGTTCAAACCATGTGGTCAGGAGCTCTAGAGTCTCATTTGGGTTTTAGTGTCTCTTGTGAGTTCCTTCCACAAACTAATAGAGGAACTCTTAGAACCCAAAACTGCTAATATCAGGCCAAAAAAGCACCAAACCACTCCAGAAATAATCTGAATCAATGGCAGCTTTCCCAAATACTGCCCCTTTTTTCTCAGCAGCTTAAGTTCATCATGGTGATATGGAATAAAATCTTTGCTCTGCTTTCTGGGTTGTTGAATGGCAAATCATTTGTTGCAAGACTCTGTGGTGACAAATACAATAATTGCTATCGCTTTTTAATGTTAGTATTGTGCTGCATCTCGTTTTGGTTCCAGAAATTCTGATACTTCATCTTAATTTGGACTGGTCTTTGTTTGCCAATTTGCTAGTCTTATTTACATCAAGGGGATGCTATGCTCTGTCCCTGCGATTTTGTCAATTAGTACAGTGGTATATATTTTGCATTTAATTGAATTTCACATACCTCTAACAAGGCTGCTGATTTCATCCCAGTGCAGTAACTGCCTTGATATGAAATTTCATTGGAAGAATGTTTTCTGCCTGAGAGCCATTCATATATATGAGCTTCTGCAACCAATTAAAACATTAAGGAACCTACAGTTGAATAAATATCAGTGAAAATTTAAGAACAGAGTGGTAGTTTTCAGCCAGTTTTATGGAAAGTCAATAGGTATCCGGAGGTCCAATTACAGGAAATGTTTTTGCAGTATGAAATAAAATTATAAGAAATAGAGAGGTAAATGAGAATGTTACAGGCACCTAGCATGTTCCTGGTCTTGGCATAACGAATTAATTAAGAAGAATCAGTATTAAATTGTAAGATGAAATTCTGCTGTGCATTGCACCTCTTTAATTCTAGCATAATTTCTTCACAGCGTAATAGACTTCACAGAAATCACATTGGATATAGAAGTGAGAAACACAAAAAACTCATGCCCTGTCAAGCCAAAATGTACCTACCATCCCTTTTGGCTGAATGTTCCCTTTCCCCTGCCTATTTAGTGCAGTTCAGAGGCTGGTTTGGAAGCCAGTGCCCCCTGTTAATAAGGAGCAGCAAGATAAAGGGCCACATTTTATTCCCACTCAGCTGCTTTGGGGTGTCTGAGCAATAAGACACCTTCTTTCTTTGGCTGTGTGTTCCAAATCGACTGAGATCAGTTCAGTTGGTCAGAGCACAGTGCTAATAATGCCAAGGTCATGGATTCAATGCCTGTATGGGCCATTCACTAAAAAATTGGACTAGATGACCCTTGTGGGTCCCTTCCAACTCAGAATATTCTGTGGTTCTGTGAGGAAGAAGTCCACTGCTCCTCTTCTAGATTCATTTTGGGCCATTTAGCCTCCCTGGCTTTCCGCTTTTGTGATTTCCTCTGTTTCTTTGCAGACAAACAGCCAGCCAGCCCTGCGTGCAGCACACATGGGACAGCATTGTCACTCTGCCCCATCTACCTGCTGTTTGCCTCAACAGCACCTGCAAGCCCTGTTTGCTGTTTAGACACTGAGTGCTGCACCTCTAGGGCTGCCAAGTGTGCTTGGTGAAACCTACTCAGCCATTCATTTAAATACTCGTTAAACAGGAAGCTGCTGCTGGAAAGTTGAGTGCTGGTTTATATTTAAACAAATAGTGGGAACAGGCATGAGTGTCATTTTGTGATGTAGTGGAAAATTCAACTTACTTGCATTATCCCACAAGTAACCCCTTGAAAACAAACTTAAGAGGCTGTTAAGGACTGTACTCAAACCTGCAAGCTTTTGCATTGGTAGCAGCAGTGAAAGGGTTAACTTGCACATTTCTTTCACTGAAAATGTAGGCGTTATAGGGAAAGTGATGCACACGGTGTAGCATTGGTGTTTCCCTTGTGATTGAAGGAAAGTAGTTATTAAGGTCAGCCATGCTTATTTTTGGCAGATGTGGAGCTCCTTTCAGCCTGAACACTCCTAAGGAGTGTACTTAAGGTCAAGAAAGTTGCATATTTTGTGAGTGAAGTAAACAAGGGCAGCAAATGTTGGTGTGTTGAGCACCTTCTTGTAGTAGCTGTGGACTATTAAGACTTACAATTTTGACCCTGCAAAGTTTGACATCAGTATTATCAGGGATGACAGTGAAGTCAGATGCAGCTCTGGGGTCTCCTGAAAGTTTGAGGCATCCAGGGTAATGCCAGGATGCAGAGGTGTGGGAAGCCCAGAGAAGCCAAAGTGCACATGGGTCAGAGCCTTGAGTCTTTAAAGGTTCCGTGAGGGCATAGCTTTGCATTTGTGGGGTTTTGCCATCTCCTTCTGCTTTGCAGGAGGTCTTTGGCTCCTCTGGTCTCCCTGCATACATTCCCTAGGCCCTCCACCAGCAGAAAGTGCATGAACTCTCAGAAGGCAGACCTCTCCACGCCTGCCACCCAGCCACAGACGGTGTGACAGCCACCACAGTGTCACAGTGTTTGTTTTACTCGCTGCAGGGTGACTCCTCCACAGTGACAAATTTCACAGCATAGCCAGGAGAGAGAATTTTCCTGAGAATGCATTTGGAGACATGCATTGGGCTGTCCCAGAGACATGTGGTAAGGTGAAAGTGGTAGAGAGCTTTACAGTTTTCCTGGGTGACCAAAACAGTTAGGAGCTCTAGTCAGCTACCTAGATACATCACCATGTTTTTCTAGTCACCATCAGACTTTATTCTTCAAGTTCTCCTTTTGCCTCTCTCACTTCATGGTGACAAGTGCCACATAAACAATCCTACTATTAATAGAAGTAATGTATTATATGTATATATCTTTATGATTCATATATAGTATAATGTATGTAATTACCATTTGAATTCCTTTTTCTAGTTCATGCTCCACAAATGAAGGTGGTTATTGATGATCCAATGACAAGAAAATACTTTCAGGTCCAATCATTTTCTCATTACTTTTTCTAATAGTGTTTCTTATGCTTAGACATGCACAAGCATTACAATATTTTGAAAGGACGCACTTTTTCTTCAGTATTAAAAGTCCTCTCCATTTAACATTTAACAAGTTCTTGTCTGCGTGTTAGAGGACAAAAATGCATTGCAAACTACAGGCCAAGTTATTTCTCCTGTGAATGTTTTAAAGCACCTAAACAACTTCCTGGTCTTGGAAACGTGTCCTGAAGAGAATGCAAAGTGTCTCTTCACACAGTGGGTAAGATGCTGCTAAAACTCCTTCATAGCCAGCCAGCATTTGTAGCTGCACATGACGTGCTTCCTCCCAGCATCCTGAGCAAGCAATGATCCCTTTTCTCTCCAGTGCCCACCCTGATCCCAAGATAGGTGAGTGAGGTAATGCAGCTGCCTTTCATGACTGTGACCCAAGAGGGTGGTGGTGGGTTTGCGTTTTTTTGTAAGATTTTGCCAAAACAGAAAGTCAGAATTAGCGTGTGCAAAACACATCTAAACAATGGAACACATACAAATTAGAGTACCCACCCACAACGCCTAATACATAACCAGTGAGTCATTGCCCAGGGCCCAGTGTGAGAAATCTGTGTAGGTGGGTTTTATTTGGCTTTCTTTTTGATTGCAGTTGTGCGTCTCTCTAGCTAATAATTATTGCACTCTGAACTAATAAACATAAGGATCTGAGCTTTCCAATGTGTCCAAGTGATACAACATGTCATTTGTTAGACTTAAAAGTTTGATCCCTGTGGAAATGCAAATTAGTTATGTCTTAGGACCCTAAATTCTTTGGTGCTTATTTGAGTCCAGAGATGAAAATTGAGATACTAAAGCAGTGGGATGAACCGAGTTCAAGGTAGTAGTGACCAAAACAGTCGCCATTAGCAAGTCATCCAATCACCTAAGAAAAATGTGAAAAGAAATGAACTGCGATAGTCCGCTGGGGATAAAAGGACACATCACAGACATCACCAACAGTACTGGCTGCTTTCTCATGGGGCTTAGGAGAGATGCCAAAGGTTTCAAAGGTGTGGAACCTGAGCTGCCTTCTCACGCCCAGGGATGGCCCCTCCAGGTCAGGGCTGGGGCTCGCTGGCTGGGCAGCGCCGGGAATCCACAGCGCCGCTCCCTCCTCTCTGATCAACCTCTGATAAACACGGAGAAGCCCAGTCCACAGAGACACAAACTTGGCACTTTTCCTGAGTGCTACACTTCAGAAAGACGAATAATGAAAGAGCACATAGAAGCCTAAGCAGTTCATAAATGCAATTTGACTTTCAGGGGTTTCAATTTAATAATCCTGAGAAACAGATTCTTCTATGCTCCACAATAATGAATATTTTTACATTATTTAGAGTAAATGAGTTTTCCAACCAGCCTCTGGAGGGCATCAAGAAGTTCCAGTGTGGTAATTGCTGCTGGGTGTCTTAATGCCACCAACATCTGATGTTTCCCTGAATATCTAAGTGGACACTATCTGTAATTTAGTAGCTATGAGTATTGCTTGATGCCATTGCTGCAGGGAGACGTTGTAAGAAGGCAACAAAATTCTAAGCTGAGGTTTTTTTTAAAGTGCTCCTTGCTAGCCTGACATCACCACCACTATTCATTTTCATTGCAAGCATCAATGGGAAAATAACTGCAACTTTTTAGGACAGTGAGGCACTTTTGAAAACCCTGTCCTTAGTTTACTCCTTCTGCAGTGCTTCCATTTCATTTTCCTCTTTCCTTCTTTATTTCCAATGTTTCCACATTCACTTCCTCCATCTCCACTTTGCTATCATGCCAGCCTTTGATTTTAATGTCTTCTCTTTTTTTCTTACTGCCTCTTGGGGTATTTTCCCAGTGTTGTTTTCCTGTTACACTCATAATTGTCCATACGTGAGGTGACTGTTAGCCATCCTCACATTGTGACAAGCCACAAAAGTCAATAGTTCTCCCCACCTTGGTTGGAACCTTCTTTTCACATCTACATTTAAGCTTACATTTTTGATCTTATTTAATTGTTCATCTGACAATTACCTCAGCCATAAACAGCAATGCATAACAAAGAAGATTTATTTAAGTAATTCTGGAAGTGCTGTTGTGTTCTCAACCAGCAGTTATTCCAGGAAACTTCAGTGAATGGATAGACTTGCTCACATCTACTCTTGCACCGATTCAGTATTCAGTGAGATTAGGCTAACTTTGGTGTTTTCTGACCTACAGAAATATTCATGCAAAACACAAGACATATTTAGGACACCTGCAGTTCATGTTTAAAGTTATGGTGAGAACAGCTCAGCTTATCTAGTGGCATTGCAAAGGCTAAATGGCATGAATCACTTAGACACTGCAAAAATGCACATCAGAGGGAAACCTTTATTCAAACTCTTGGGCTTGTGCAGCTTTCCTTTCTTCCATCCTGAAAAGGAACACAGCCAGGGCTGACTAGTGTTTCCCCATAGTCTCCTTAAGTCATGGTCTAGACTCAGCAGTTTTGGAATGGACTGTAAATTATCCTCTGCGATCCAACCCAGCAGATACCACATCAAGGAACGTGCTGGGTCTTTTAGTTCCTATGAGATTTTGGTATTCCAGATGGATTGAAATGTTTTCTGAAGCCATAATTCTGTACATCCTCAAACATTTATTCAGAACATGTAAGTTCAATGGAAATCTGATAACTCATTACAAGCTATGGAAGCTCCCTTTCATTTGGATGTTTCACAGCCATGCATTTCTTTTCCTCAGTCCACTCTAAGTTTTGTATGCTTTTTAGTCTTTTCTTGGAAAGAAGAGTCACTTGAAGGAAGATAAGTACTTGGCAATTTTCTCTCAGGCCATGATAGACAACTCTTCTGTGCTCATGCAGCTTCTTTACTCATGACCTGCTATACTTCACATATTCAGAGCTCTGTCTATTGTAAAAACAGAAAATTGAGATCTCTGTTGAACTGAAAACTTTTAATTATTTTTCTTTTTAACTACTATTTACTTGGAGAGGAGAAAACACTATTGCTGCCTGAAAATCAGAAAGACATAGGAAAAAAACTTCACATGTGTAGCTACACGTGCCAGATGCAGTCCACAAGTAGCTCCATTATTCTTATTTGTCCTCTCAGTAACCTCTACCTCTTGTGCATAGAAGCACCTGCTTCTCTGACAACAGCAGGCAATTTGGCCTCCGGGGGGGTTATAAGAACCTCCTCAGCAATTAAGTGGGGACTTACAGTCCCAAGAGCTATTTTCATCTGGAGCACAGTTCCCCTTAAAGTAAGGTGATAAGTTTAATGCAATGGTGTATTAGGCAGAAGAAAAGGAAAAACTACCTTTTTCCTTGCATTTGAGGTTTTCTAACTGACCACAGGAGCAAATGCAGGGAACAGGGCTCAATGAAATTATGGAGTGCAACCAAACTATTCCAGTGAAGTGTTTTCCAGATGTGCTGAGTAAGACTTTCAATGCCACGAACTGCTGAGAGTTCAGCAGATTGTAAAGGTTCAGATACTACAAGTAGAAAAGTTTAGGGCAGTTTTGACAGTGATGTACAAGGAAAGTGAGCAGGTCCCATATTTGCAAATCCCATTCTGCTTTTACTCTACCACAATATTATCAGGGTTTGGAAGTGGTGTGTCACCTGAAAAATGCTTGGTCTGAGTTTAATTTCACACATGTGAACCACAGCAAGGCCCAGAGCACCCAGCCTAGCATTGTGGGTCTCTGATGTGGTGTAGTTCCCCAAAACAGTAGCCAGCTAAAAGGAATCAAGCAGCACCACATGCCTGTCTGGGCTGCAGTGTCAGAAAACGAAGTGTGCAGAAAAGAGCCCATGGCTTTAGTAAGGCCACTAGGGATGTGTGATTGAATACCTCACTGTGGACAAATACAGCTGGACCATCCATTTACAGTTGCAGACTATCTTCTCCCAAACCACCCTCCAAACTTCTTGGCCTTTCTTGTACACTACTATTCATTCCTGTTGTTACCTGTGGTTTTTTACCTTCCCTGAGCCTGCTTGGAGCCAGCTGTTACGACCCACTGCTGGAAGAGACCAGCATAGCTTTCCTGACATCTCTTTACTGATGCTCTCCCAGCTGGCAGGCTTGGCTACATGCATTACTGAAGTGTGGAACCACCAAATGCTTTCCACTCTAGTTCACTGGCAGCAGAACAGATGTCACTCTGGTGTTTCAGCCACTTTAACACAGGAAATCCTGTATTCTGCCACTGTAGACTGTCACTATCTGAAACAGCTGGATGTCACTTCTGTTTTGATTGTTCTTTAAATCACATGAGCTCTCCCAACCAAGTAATTATTATTTAACTGAAATAGATTTCCAAAAGTCAGGGACAGAAAGTCTGAAGTCATGTAATGTTACTTTGAGTCTGTCACAGTTTGGACTTTATGGCTTCTTGTAGTACACTAAGTACTACTTAGTCCTGTAGGGTTATTCTGTTTGTGTCTCTTTGGGGTTGTTTTGAGAAGGAGCTGAGCCAAAGCCCTGATCATAGGATGAGGGGAGCAATCTTGTTCCTGTCGTTCAAGGTCAACATCTGAGCTGGATAACTGGCATCATCAGCTACAAGAATACTTCTGTAAACCAAGATGATGCTGTTACTCTGGTAGGGAGAGAATGTGTTGTACTGCTTTCTGCCGTCCTACAGAAGCCTTTCATCCTACCAGAGCCAAGACACTGTCTCAGCTCCAAAACACTAGCAAAGGTTAGTAAACAGAGGATCACCAAAATGCTCAAGCACGTTATTTCAGCAAGGTCACACCTTTGGAACCTCCAAACCTGTTGCATCTCCCAAAGAGAAAACCTTATGGAAATTCTGAGATAAATGTATTTGATTTTTCAGTCTGCTACCATTACCTGAGAGCAACTGCTCTCCCTTACTTACCCTTGATGGAAGAAAACTGGAGTTAGGCCTCAGGGCTTAGTATGCCACCTGTGAAAGTTTACAAAAAAACTTAGTGCCTCATAATGTTTCTCCAGCTGTTAGCTGTCAGGGTCACACTTAGCTAGTCCTGCACAGAGGAACCTCCTACTTCCCTGATTTTCTTCCTTCCTGGGTCCGGCTAGAAGATATTTATTAGGAGATATTTACTAGGAGTCTCTTGTTTCATATCTGTATGAAGACTGAGACAGCTAATCTCACAGAAGGGAAGGATTTGCAGTTCCCATCTTTAGGATAAGAAAAGAACAAAATAGGGGAAAGGCCCAAACTGAAGTAGGATTGCTCAGTAAAGGGGTTTCTTGTCCATTGTCAGTCAAGTGCAGAGAAAAACCCTGTGTGCTCACAAATTAAATGCCTCATTTAATTGCCTCAGTCAGCTACAATTACCCCTATCACCACAGCATGAGGTGTCTCACCTTGGTTTGTTCCTGTCTCTTATCACATCTCAGAATTTTCAGAAATGCAGTATCTTCTAGGTTTATTACTTTTCTCCTGTTGCAAATTAATTAAATTTCCTGCTTCCTGCTACCTCTCCCACAACCCAAGTTAAATTATGAAACAAATCTTAGACACTTCCTGGAAATTTTTAGCTCATAATTTGAGTTGCACTTTGTTCTCCACTAGCTACTTCAATGTCATTTCTTGTAGACTATGGCTCTCAGGTGGTGGTGAAACATCTTGGATAAAGCACCATGACAGTTGTATTCTCATCTATTTTAGCTGTTTATTTGTTTGTTTGTTTGCTTTCTTCTTTTCATGGCTGCTGCTGTCCAAAATAAACATTCTTCTAAAATGATGGGGAGAAATGATGCTTTGGGTAACCACTGAGGACAGGAAGCTTCCTATTTGGACAGAGCTCCCATTCAATAGAATTTTATTTAATCATTAAATATAGTCTCAGGTGCACAAAGAAATGCAAATACCAGTATGATTCTGCAATTAGGGCAAAATTCACATTGACCTGAGATGAATTTTTACCTTCAGAGAAGCTGTAGGGTTTTTAGTATGTCTGTAAAACACATATGGCAGCCCTTTCTTCTTCCCATTTAATTAAAACTAACACAGTGGTCTGAATTCCTTTTATCTGCCTGTTCCTTCACTTGAATTCAGAATTTTATACATTTTTCAATGGAAATGCTTTAGACTACCCTACACAGACCTTTAATATTTTACTTTTCCTATAAAAATATCTATCTCATAGATGTTTTGTTTTTTAGAACTATGATCAGATAAAGCAGCATTGTTCAGAAACTGTTGCTAAATAAAAAAGAATGGGTGGTGCCCTGTTTGGCATCTATGCAGCAAGTGATGTGTGATTTATTATTAGCGAGCCAAGTATAAGAGAAGATTATCACATGAAAGAGTCCCAGGCTATGGGCTCTGTCATGCATTTTATTTGCTGCTGCTCCCACATTCTGGAAGGATGTGCAATCCAAGTCCTGAAGGAATTTTGCTTATGCCATGATGAAGTGACCAAAGTGCCCTAGGAATGTGGAGCAGAGAATTCCTTCTTGCCACAGCCCTGCTCAAGCTGTTTTTCTCTCAGAAATGGGTAACCAGCCCTTCATGTTGTGCAAGCACATACAACAAGAAGCGTGGAAATGGTCTTTATATGCTAGCTTATTTCCATCTGCATATCATATAGCAGAACTCAGTCCATCCCCGTATTAGCTACAGTGGCCTTATTAAAATTCCTGTGAACAGTTATGGTAAACTTCCTACTGATTTTAATGGGATGTGGATCAGGCACAGGGGCCACCAGGATCCAGAACTAGCAGTAATGCAATGATGCATTTTTAGTTTGCATTTGTGTGCATGCGTCAAACACAAGCTAGCAGGGAGGGCTGCCAGTGGCACAAGATTAACACAAGCTTTACCAACGGATGAAATATGGAAGTAGTGTCCTGTGGTGATGAGTGTTATTGAAAACTCTAAGACAGGCAGAATGAAAGAAAACACAAATGTAAAAAAAACAAAGTCTCGGTCTGTGCGATTACTGAATACGTGTTAAGAGCAACCACAGAGTGCTGGAGACCAGAGCTGACCCAAAGCCGGGGAGGAAAACACAGAGGCATGGATAAGTGCCATAAATCACTTTGACAGGCCTATCATTAGATCTGAGGGAAAGACCACCTAGAAGGCTAGAGAGAGGGACTCACCACGGCTATCCTCTGCTGGAAAGCATTACTGCTGGAGATATGCTCCTTGCTGTAGAACTGCAGCTTCTGTGAGCAGTTAATAAGAGTGCTTCTTTCCAGTTAGCATAAAGCAGGAATTGTTTCCCATGTGATGACAGTAGAACTATTTATCTTTGTTGACTGGCTTGTCATAACCCAAGAGCAAAGAGTTGTGAGATCATTTCATTATCACTTCAGTATTTAACTATCCCGGTAAGCTACTAAAAATTATTAGATATGTTTTCTCACAGCTTGGAAACATAGTGTCTATTTTCCTTTCAAGGAGTGGTTATGACTTCCAGAACAGATGAGAATTTTCCGTGACAGGGATAAAAAAACTTTGTTGTATCATGTATCTCAACAGCATTTAAACAGAGCATTTTGTCAGAGAGAGAGTGGAAGACAGATATTCTGCCTTTCATCTCAGTGGCAAAAAGTGTATCTGAAAAAAATGTAATTCTCTTCTACTGTCTGCATTTCTAAAAGATTGTCCATTGTGACCTCAGTTTGTTTGTTTACTTTTTCATTGGGAGGAGGAAGCATTTATTAAAAAGGTCACTTAGGAAAATTGGAACTATCCTAACTTGTTTACAGATGGTCTATTGACAACTGGCCAGGCTTAAATTTCATGATTCATCTTAATATGCCATAACTGATACACTAGAGTGTGCAAGGAGACTATCAAACATGGACTAATCTTGGTCTTCCTTCTTGAAGTGGTTGATAAACCTGGTGTTGGCTTCTAATGATTCTTGAAGGTAAAATATGCTCACTTACGAGCATCTTGTCTCTTTCCAAAGAAGAAAACAAACTGCAAAATGCAGCCAAGAAGTGTCAAAATTAATATTAATCTGATGTTTGAAAAGTTTAATCAGATTCCTTGTGCATGGGCCATTCCTGATGCCTGGCAATAAAGTGCTCCAAGCTGAGGTCTATGTGGTTAAGCTGAGTGACGCTCAACTCGAGTGCACAGCAAATGATGAGGCAGAGCTGAATATTTCCAACTTCCTCGTGTGCACATTATCCAGAAGGGCTTGTCCTGGAGTCTTGTACTAATTATGACCTAAAAGGAAGGGTCAGATGGTGTGAGCTGGCTTTCTGAAGCATCATCAGACCATCAGTTGCTTGGCCAGTTTTTCACTGTACTAAATTCTCCATTTCCAGACTCAAAGAGGAAGTGCACGTGACATGCATCCAGTTTTATCTAGCTGTACTAAGTGTAATGAGATCTTAAGGACAGTGTTTTATAAAACAGAGATATTAATTGCATGTTCCTTTCACCTCAAGTATTCAGGGTCCCACTCCATACCAAACTTAAGCTTCCCAGCCAGTGCTGAGCCTTGTGCTGCTGCAGTGCATGTGCTAATGCTGTCACACTCAGCTGATTTAAAGCTAGCTCAGGTGTTGCTGTGCTACACCAGACACCCACAGAGAGATTAAGTGACTGGCAGTTTTTCATGCAGGAATAGAACTTCACCCTGTAGTCTATAACACTCCATTTAACATTAGTATTGTTTTTGCCACTGGTTTCTGCTAAAACTGGAACACTGGATTAGTTGAAAAACCTTGTTAATAGGCAAAAAAAGACCCAAACAATAGACACTCTGAAGAGTTGACTAAAACAACTTCCAGCTAAAGGGACAATCAGTATGAGAAGTAACTTCTGCTTTTGTTCCTCAATGCTTAGTATAGTTGAGAAAAATGGCAGAATGCACTAGCTAGGGGGCTGTAACATCACAAAAAATTGAACAGGAAAGGTGGTTTAGGCCACCTAAGTGAACTGGGATGTTGTTTTTACTGTCTATCTTTGCCACTGATCTGTTGCGTGACCCTAAAAAAGTCACATCTTTGAGCTACCAGCTTGAAAAAAAATTAATAAAGCTTCATTTCAGAGATATAGAAACACATTTAAAGGACCTCTGTAGCCAACAATAATAATGTGTTTGAAGTATTTTAAAACTGCTTCCCAGTTTTCTGCTGTGCAAGCTTAGTTGTGTTTGTCCCAAGCACTGAAAAGCACCATTTCTATTTGATCAAAGCTGGAAATAATTCCTCATTATAACAGTCCATGAATGTCATCAGGAGTTACTTTTCCCATTTCATATTAGCATTCCTTTAAAGTAGATGGCAGGGTTTGTTTCATGTTTTTTTATCCATGCCTCTTTATCATTGCAACAATTTGAGCTAAAGACAGACTGCTCTGTCTTGGACAAGCTATAATGCTTTTCCATAGCACATGATGCCTTGAATCAGATGAAATCCTCCTGTTGTTCCATGAAAGTTGTACCTTAAGCCTGTGTGTGACAAATCTCCTGTCATATGGATGATGGTTCCGTTTTCCCTCTGAGTTTCCAGATGGTGAGAAAATAGGATTTATCTATTTGGAATATTTGAGGGCAACAGGATCTCCATGTCTGCCCTACCATCTGCAGTGCTCCTCACAGCTAAGCACACCTGATCTGCTCAACAATAGTACCTCTCCATTGACAGTGGGCCTGTATCTGTCTGGAAAGGAGATTCTTGGACACCAAGTCAAATCACTCCTCAGTGTAATAGCTACTTCCCTTAATCCCTTTAATACATTAACAATTCCAAAATTATCTTTGTTAATTACAAAATGGTAGTATCTGGGCTGTAACTCTGGAGCAAAGCAATGGAAAGTGCTATTAAGCTGAGTGCCCATCAGTTTTAACAGCAGGGAAAGCAGTTAAAACACCAGACTGCTACTTCAGGGGGCAGTTCTTGTAGGGGTTTTGTACACCAGAGAATATTTGTTGCCATTCACCACTTCTCACATGTAGAAAGTTAAGCTGAAACTGTCTACAGTTGTGAAACTCTGTGTCAGTGTCAACAGGTAAAGCAAGATGAAAAGAAAAAAAAAAAAAACAAAACAAAACAAAAAAACATCAAACACCAAAGAAAGAAATAAAAAACAGAGAGCTGGCCTGGAAATTCTGGTTCTGGCTGCAGGGGCCATCTGAGCTGCCAACTATGGAGCAGCTTGGGCGCACTGAGTTCGGCATGTGCTCCTCACCACGTCACCTGCATTCAGCCCATCACATTCCTCTTCTGCTGGACCACCCAGACTTCAAAACAGCACCAAACAACAAGCTCTTTTTTCCACCAATGATTCTGTTGCAAGAAATGCTGTTCTTTTACTGGTTTCAAAATCTTCCTTCTCAAAATAATAGCAACTTGCAATTTGGGTGGGACAGTATTGACACTGGGAGAAGAATGACAAAGCTAAGACCTAAGACCTTCCATCTAGAAGTGGATTCTCAACAATGGAAAATATCTCCAGCGAGTACAAAGCAAAGCTCCTCTTTCCCCATAAACATGAAGCATTCTATTCTATTTGTACTACAATATCATAGAGAAGAGGAAAAAAAATATCTTTTTTTCCTCTTTTGCCCTCAGAGGGTCAGCTTTATGGCATTTGTGCCACTTTTTCTTCCTGGGTATTTGACACATCACATTAATCCTAAAGCTTGATTTTCAACTCCATGAAGTCAAAGAGAATCACAGTGATGTGGCATTCCGGCACAGTTAGCTCTTGTGCATAGGCTATTTGTGGTTCCAGCATTCTTGAACCACGTGGGCTTTCCCAAGCTTCTGCCAGGATCCTTTGCACCGTCCCTTCCTGGATCTGCACACACCACTTCTGTTCCCTTCCCTCACACACACCCCTCTGTCATTTATATATGTTGTAGGGCTAGCAGCTGCAAGTGTTTATTGCTGATGTTTATCTTTGTATACTGATTGTGGCTCTCTCCTCATGTAATTTTATTGTTTTTCTATCCTTAATGCCTGTTATTTGTTGGCAAAAGAAAGCTACTGAAAGAGCAACAAAAAGTGCTCCAGAGCAGAGAAGCGTGCAGTGCAAAGAGAGATTGGATGGAGCCTCTTGTTTCCACTCCATGGACTCTGGTTTGTGGTCATTTGAAGTGGGGCATTTTTCCCATAGCTCCTTTTCAAAAGCACATCTCTTCAAGGAGCCAGGCATGGATGCAGTGGCCACTCCAGGCTGGGGGGCGGGTGGAGACCCTGGTGGCGGTGACCCTTGGTGGGAGAGGGTGGCTGGTGGCAGCAACATCTCCCCCAGCACACCTAATGCATGTTATTTTCTTAATGCTTTAACACATGGGCTTGCTCTCTGAATGACCTCGATTCAGAAATCAACTGCCAACAATTTTTTGTGAGGTCTCACCTCCAGAAATTCATCAATGCCAGAAAGGAGAGAAATTGAGGGCAAAGAATAGTGCATCACATGACAGAATGGGAATATGCACTGCCACACAGCTGAGACCGGTGCTTCTGACAAGGAGTACAGACAAAACATCCCACTGTGAGTTTTCTTTCGAACAGCCCCAGGTTGCAATGTTTGACTTCAAGCCTGGTCTTTTTGACATTTAGAGGCAGTGTGTTCAAGACAATCTTTGATATCTAAAACCTCATTGATATTTTCATCAATTATGTGTTCAAAAATTTTGGTTTAATTTCATCACTGCTGACAATCCCAGCCATAATCAGTAAATCCTCTCAGTGTATGTATGTTTAAATGCAAACCAACCCACAGCTTGCAGAAAGAACATCTGATGGCATTGCAGGTTTGATGTCTTGGTAGATCAGAGAGTTTATTGCAGAAGAGGTGGAAGACAGCAAAAGAAAGATAGAAAAGGGTACTGGAAATTAATATGCAGTGACAGACAGTGTTAATCTACTTCATTTCCTGTACATACCATGAGATTTAGCTTGCCGCTAATGGAAACATTTGAACACATCTTTAGGTGATGGACACAAAGGGATGGAAATCAGACAGTCTATACCAATGGAGACAATACACTTCCAGTAAAATTCCAATGTTTTTTTCTGTTCAATGCAAAGCAAATTTCAGAACGAGTGTTAACAGCACAGAAGAGAGTACTGAACTTTGAAGTTGTCAATAGCAGTGTAGTTGTCTAGAAAATTCTTGCCCTGGCTCATTCCACAATTTCCTGCTCTGGTTAGGCTTTATGTTTTCTAACATTTTTACTCGTTGACTTTATTCTGAATCCCTGATTCAGCCAGATACTGTTTCAGAAGATAAACCAGAAGCCCTGAAAAAGTCTATTCCCCTTTAACAATGCATTTAAGTACAGGGTTGATATTGAGCATATTAGTAATTTCACAGTTAACAGTACATCAACTTAAAAAGTCTTGGCCATGATTCAGCAACATATCCCTATTCAGCAAAACACTTAAGCACTTTAAATTCTATGGACTTCAATAAGATTTAAGCCTGTACTTAGGAACCTAAACATTTACACAGGGTTTTTTTCCTTCTTTTCACAGCAGGAATGACTTACTTAGCCTTTTAGTAATTTAAGATGGAAAAGACTGTATAGTTCATCATAGGCCATCCCCATGCAGGCATGAGGGATTAAACTGGTAGGTGACACAGAGCTGAGATCTAAGTGCACTCACCTTTATTTCACTGTGCTCCAGGGGCAGGAGTTTGAAGTGTCTCTTCCTGAGTCTTCAAGTCATCTCTTCATCATCCAAACACCTCATTTGTCACAAAGCTTCATGTGTCTCCTAAGACTTTGATATAAGCAGAATTTTATTGTCAAAGCCATTTGAAGTTGAGGAGAAGCCATTTCTCACTTTTTTAATAAATAGAGTTACTGTTTATATGAATAAAAGTGAAAAGTACTTTCCCTGGATACTTTTGAAGCTTCCAAAAATAGTCCTAACTCTCAGCCAAAATTACTGCTGCTGAGCTTCCCCAGGAGAGCATCAGTGCATGGTACTGCTGTGTGAAATATTCTTGCTGCCAGTTAAATTGGTGAGAAATCACGTTTTGGTGGTTTTGTAATAAAACAATATTTTGTGGCCTGGCCCCTAATTCTTGGCTTATTTCTAAAGAAACAAATGCCTGTTTCCATAGCTACAAAAATAAGGAAACATCTCTGTAAAAAATTAAGCTGCAGTCTAGAACTGAGAAATTTCACAATTTTGTCCATAGCTGAGTAGTGATTCCATCGCAAATAGAGAACCTTGTTCTGTTTGCAGTAAGACACTGCAGTGTTTGACAGATGTGTTTTCATCTTGAACAGTTTTGAGATGTGTAGGTGGGGGTTCTCACACAAGTTCCTCTTACTGCAGAAGCACTCTCTATCACAGGACCTAATCCTGCAAGCTGCAGAGGCTCTCAGTTCCCAGCAGTCACTTGCAACACATTTTTTAACTTTTTTTTCTTTTGTATCAGAAAGAACTAGGTTTTGGACTTGCTGCTGCATTCCTTACCTACTTGAATAATTCCACAGGGCAACCAGATAAGGCAGAAAAAGCTGTAGTAATGTTTCTTTTACTTTTGACGTAGTGATAACTGTGAATAGGAAAGCAATTCAGACAAGCACCAAGGACCAGGGGATGCAGTCATTGATTCCTGCTTGTTATTTTCTGCAACAGAAAGGCTATTTACTTACAGTCTTTAAGGCTGGGTACATATAATGTGAAAAAATATTAAGTAGATCAATATGGCAAAGTAGAAGGAGATCTGCCAGGCACCAGTGTCACTGCCACCAATTTGTTTAGAAAGACAGAACTTCTAAAAGTAGATAGTCTTTGAAAAAATTACCTCTGTGTAATGTACCTGGCTTTATTTTCAAATATCATACTTATCCACTCTCTCTAAAAATACAGCTTAATGAATGCACACTGATGTGGGAATACATAACTACTTATAGAGCAATTATTTTAAAAATTATTACGACATTCCAGTGTTTTAAGTTTTGCCTTAAACATAGCAACGTGTGCTTCTATGAAGGGGTAAGAGGCACAAAAGCTATCAAATAATAGCACCTTCATGAAGCCCCGGAGCAGTGCAAAGAACAGTGGTGAATCCCCTGCAGAGAGAATCCATGACTACTTTTTCACAGCCATGATGGTCGCTTAGGGCAGAACAGGAGCTGCATATTTCTTGAGCCTTCACAAAAGACAGCCTGAGATGATGGGAACCATCTCCTCCAAACCATCCAAAGAGCTTATGAAACAATTTCACACTTCAATTCTGCTTCATTACAAATGGGATTTTGTTACAGCTGCATCACCATCAGGCAGTCCCTGTGCGTGCTTTGGCACACGACTGCCACTGCACTTCACTTGTCACTTAAGAGAAGCCCCTTTCAGGGAGCAGAAGCCTCCATTATTGCTATCAGTTCCTGCCTTGTACAATGGCCTGAGGATTGGTTCTAACTCTATTGCTACTTCATATTCAGGACTCTCCCTCAGTAATATGCATCAGTGCATTTTCTATTAGCACTGTGGATGGTAAAATCCAGTGCTGTAGCCAGGGTCACTTACACAATTCATTTACTTCCAACATACAGATGCTTGAATGTTCAGCTGTTTCTAGCACCCAAGAGAAAACACTGTGCTATAACTGGACTTTACGTTAACTAGCTTAGGTCCTGTTTTTCCACAGGCCAGGTTTGGAATCAGCACTCAATGCCTGTCTCTTGTGTCCCATTGACGTGATACAGACATTTCTCATTGAAGCACAGTAATTAGATTTGCTCTCTAGTACTTTGTAAGGTAAAACAGAGGTTCCGCTTAGATGGGTCTGTCAAGCCTGCAAGTACAGTGGGCCTGCATCTCAGGAGCTAACTGCAATACATTTTAATCTGTTTCAGGGTTATTTATAAGGTACACCCATACTACGCTTTGGAATCAGACCTTAAAAGAGAAAAGACAGTCCATCCCTGAGATGATCTTTTTCTAAATTCTTAAAGTTAGGAAAAGAAAATAAAAAAAGACCTCAAGCAGCATGTCTGTCAGTTTAGTGCAGTTGAAGACCCAAGGTGGCTTTGGCAAATGTTGCCCTGCCGGCAATCCTTGCTATCAAGCAGAGCTGCCTCGCAAATGCCTCCACTGATGGGTGTCCAGTAGTGTGCTTTGAGGAGAGAGCCTGCATCCAGAGTTTTAAAGGTCAGCACCAATACCTTGAATCCTGCTGGCAGCCAAGGCAGCTCAGAGAGCACTGCTGTGACATGCTGCAAATTTAAGATCTGATTAATATGTGACTGCTGCATTCCTGACTTCCTTCAGGCTCTGAATGATCTCAAGCAATAGCCAAAAGGAAAGCATATTACAGGAGGCTAATCTTGAAGTGACAAGACAGTGAACAAGCATAGAAAGCTCCATTTAGAGGAATTTTTTGTTATTCCAAGTAGATCAGAAATTGTGGAATGGAAATTAAAATACTTATGCACCTTCTGAGCTGCAGCATGTGTGAGCTATGGCTGCTAAGCTCATTGAAGTGATTTGATGTTAGGTATTCTGGAGATAGAATGAATAGCATTTCATTTTTCTACAACTACGAGGAGTTTGCTCTGACTCTTGTATGTACCTTCACACCATCCAAGGGATTCTGATTTCTGCCTTGGACTGGTTGTGAATATTCTGTTTCATCTCTCCTCTTTGCAAGACAGACTCTGAGAGATTTGGTTGTGGCTCAATTGCTATTATTCCAGCCAGTTAGAACAGACGCTCAGAAAATAATATTTTATGCTAACAGACATGTATGTTGCCCACAGCAGTAGATGAGATGTGTATAGAAAGGGGCACCTCAGCTGACATGCAGCTTTTTTGGAATATAATGTCCTACTAATGCTGGTGCGATTCACATATTCATCAAAGGCCCTGATTGTTACAAGACAAATGAGGATTTAAATTCTAGGAAGTAATTTGCTGTGTTGCATGAGAATTAATGAAAATCTTGCTGCTTGAATAGTGGTAGACAGAATGGTGGAAAATATATTTAGGTCTGGGACTAATTAATAAACCAAGGCATTTCAATGCATTGGATAGAATTGAACCAGAGATTAATTTGGTCCACATTGCACAAACTTTGTGTAATGAAGGATATGAAGCTTCCCAAAACCGAGACTTTGACAGAGACAGTAGCAGAGTTATGGGGTGTCACTTTTGCTTTGTACTGAATTTTGCCCGTGCTTTTATTTTCCTCTATAATATAACACTTTATGGCTACAATCTCCTATCCTTCCTAACAACAAGCAGTATCTTTCCTTATTGCTTTCAACAGATGATTGCACACAGGTGCTGCTTCTAGACTGTGCAGGTGACAGAATCCAGTCCTTACATAGGAACTCCAGTTGATCATAACTTAAATGCTGGTAGAAACATCTGCAAAATTCCAAATTGTTGCTAAGGCTCTCTGCCTGTTAGAAGTAGGCCTGTATGAAAGAAGCACACTTGTTTGCTCTGGAGACCTGCCCCCCAGTGGCAACACAACCTAGCCAGGCTGGAAGAGGAGGAGAGCAACAGAGGTAGAGGCAAAAGTTAGATTTCACAGAAGCAAAAGATGATGCCAAAATTAAGTACAGCAATACAGCTGCTGCATGGCATTAGGTAAAATCCTTTGGTTAGGTCTGTGCTCACAAACCGTGGGCCAGAGCACACTGGGAAATTATCTGTAGCATATTTTGACCTGAGTAAGTCTCTTCTAGACTTGCAGGCATGTTTTTCAGCCCTAAACACAGAGTAGAAATCATTCCTGGTAGGCAATTTGAAAGTGTCCAACCTGTTTTGAATGAAGTATTTCATTATCATATGGACACGAAATACATTGCATCAGTCATGTTGGTGTCAGGGAATTGGAAATAACCCATTTTATTATAATTTTATATAAATACAGAATTATTGTATACTACTTATTCTATGGCTGTACTAATAGGGTCATTAGTATAGGCATATCCTCAGAGACCTGTGTGCCTCACTTCATTAATTCTGTAATACAAGGATAATAATGTTTGTCTTCTCCATTGCATAACAAGGATGCTGTAAAAATGATGTTCTATAAAAGGTAAGCTTTGAGGATTTGGGGAAAGGACGAGGGGACACACATTAGATAGCATTTGTAATCTAACTTTGTCATTCTTTCTAAGCATGCTAGCAGCTGCTTTTCCTACCTAGTACCCAGTACTTATGTTTTCTGATATGGGGTGAAGGGGAAGAGTCCTAGTTAAACTTACTACATTGTCTAAGTAAGAAGTAAGTAATTTAAGAATTAGTCTTTTTACTCTTCTGGACAGCTGGTACAGAATAGACTGTCTTCAAAGAAAGGACGTGGTATACCATTTACCTCAAGCTTTTATGAAGGATTTAACACATAGGCCATGGGCAGAGAAAGAGGCACACACACATTATATGTGTTTGTATGTGTGTGTATATATATATATATATATGCTGTTTTATATACAGTAGGAACTGCTCATGTGAAGATCACATAAAAACTATCAGCTATACAAAATAGCAAGTTGGCTATCAATTGTCCCTAGGGTCAACATTCTCCAAGACCTAATGAAATCAAGTTGGCAGGATATAAAAGATATGTTGTTGCTCCCATATGCCTCATGCAAAACTTCAGGAAATTGCATTCATGTTTCTTACACCAACACTCGCAAATGAGATTCACTTTTTCAGGGCAAAGACACTCAGAAAGACATATTAAAGAGCTGCTATCCTCATCCACTCTGAAATTTCACTATATTAAGTACTGTCTGGAGCAGCAAAACCACCTATATTGGAAAAACACCAGGAAGACGAAGAAGAGGACAGAGCAATTTGTTTGCTGATATTGAGAAAAATAAGATAGAGGCAGCAGGTCAATCTGTGCAGACAGGCTCAGGAGAAAAGCCCTGGTGTTGCCCTATGTCAGAGGACAGGGCTTCTCCAGGAAAAAGAAGGCAGGAAGAGCACCAGCAGGAGTATGGTCTGTGCCCATTCTGTTGTAGAACATGAGGGGAAGACATATGAGATGTTAACATTCTAAACAGGCATCTACATTTCCTAGTATTGTTGGAGTTCTTAAATGTGCTGTGGGCTTTGCTTTCTTTTTTCTTTTTCTTTAAAAAATCTCTTATCTAGCTCTACTCGGACTTAAAGGAAGAGCAAGTTGAACATTTCCCCTTCCCAGACTCCACAGATACCTCAGAGGAAGAGTAACTTGTGCAGAGGAGATTATGTAGAGTAGAAGAGTCAGACAATGTGTTGTGTGTCCCTTCATTCATCAGTTCAGGAAATTAATGATTTCATTAATTGCATAATCATAATTTAACAAATCCCCCTAATGCTGATGCTGCCTTTCTTATGCTTTTAATTTATTCTTTTAATCTAACCTCTTCAGGTAACTTTGATGATCCAGAGCGTGAGTTATGTCACTGGAAATTATTAGTGGTATGATCCTGTTCAGCCTTGGTGGTTTTCTCCTTTACACTGAAGCAGACACAGAGTCCTAACATTGCCAGTGATGATATTCAGATAAGGAGCAGTAGCAAGCAAGTGAAAAAGAGAGGAGAGATCAGCTTAAACTGCACCAGCTTCGTTGGTGATGGACATCCAGTCCCACTGCGTGGAGGAGGAGTCTTTGCCATGGGAAACTAGCTTAGCACATGGTTTTCACATGGTTAGCATACACCCTTCTGAAATAGCTCTCCCAGTCCAAGGGCTACTTATATATGGGAGAAGTTAAAGTCTGGAACTTTAATGTTTACAGTTGTGATGGCACAGAGGTAGCAGCTGAGTGCTCCTGCCTCCTCTGCAGATGCCTGTAGTCTTTTAAGTGCTACAGACTAAGTCCCAGCAGTTTGAATAAACACTCAAGTTCAGCTTCAGTGGTAAGGTCCAACACAGAATACAGGTAAAAACTGTGGCTTAGAGGCCACATGAGATAATGATACTTGTTCCATTTACCCTTCAAAAATTTATTAACTGTAAAATGTTTGTGAGCCTAGAAATGCTTTAGGAGACTGACTTGTCATGAAGACTCTGTCTAATGCATGTGAAGTAACCTGCACCTTTTCTTGTTGCGATATGTTGATAGCTCAGCCTCTGTTTTAATGGAGCACATGATGTGGGACAGCCAGGCTCAGAAACTTTGTGTTCTGTGGCTAAGGTTTTGGGGCTTGGGGTTTTTTTAGGGATGCTAATTTAGAAAAAAAATCTCACTGATTCAAATACTAGGTTTCCCGTCTCAGGCAAGCACCTGAAGAGCAAGCTGAAAAAGCTGGTTTATAATTGTCATTTACTGATGGCAAAGCTATGAAACAAAGTGACAGTGCTGGGTGTTCAGCCAACTGCTAACAATAGCCATGCTGAAAGGAGGCTGAACCACAAGAGCCACGCTTAATTTGCACACCGAAGGAGGCCACTGAGAATGGACTGGGGGAACCTCGAGAAAACAAAATACTATGATTTCATTTCACAGTCTCTTTGTAAAAGAAGCCTAAAAAGTCACTGCCAAAAATTAGCTTTGCCTGGTAATTTTTTTCTCTTGTTGAACTGAGGGTGATGTAGCACAGGGCCTAAGTGACAGGAAGAGGAAGATTTGGAAGGTGATTCACTACCTTTTTCACAAGCAGAGGCAAGCACTTGGTAATTATGGGGAATATTAAATTAGTACCTAGACAGCCTCATAGCTGCCTTTTAATAAAAAGTAAGAGTACTTCCTCTGGTGGCATGACACTGTATATTTGAATGAGCTGTCCTACGAGGAGACCGCATTTTCCCCAGCATTGGAAAGACACTGAATAGTCATCACACAATGTTATATGTTCTGAGCTTCTGTGCTTCCTGCTCATAACAGACATGAAAAGGAACAATCAGAGCTAATTACAAGTTAGTAAAGAAGGGATTCCTGCCTTAAGGCCTCTGAGTGCTTAGCTCAAATATAATTAAAAACAAGAGTTTAAAGGAAAAAACCAGCCATCATAAATTTATCCTGTCCGTCTAGGTAGATAGAACCTTTCCAGAGTATCTGAATATGCTTAAAGTAAGCAGCTAGCAATCCTAAACACACTTAAATATTCCTGGCCACTAGCTCCAAGCAGTTCATATGTCAGGCGAAAGGAGTCTGCTTGCACAGGTATGTGGAAAATTTTCATGTGTATATGGAAACAGTTAAAAATCACTGGAAGTCAACACCCATCTTCTCAGGGTGACACAATGCCTGTGTTGACTCTTCTTTCAACTCATCTGATCTTAGTCACCACAGTAACAGGCAAGTCAACAGGCAACACCACAGATTTGCCTGATACTTTTTCAGTTTTGAATGCTACAATGGTTCTGTGTTTGCTGTCAGCCCTACCAGAGGCAAGTAGTGAGCACAGCTTTCCCAGCAGTGTGGCACTGCTGATTCACAGCCAGAGTGCTGCATGCTGCCCTCCTGCCATGCTAGGCACATCCCGTACTCCACATGGCAGCTCTATGTGCAGGGCACTACAGCAGTCTACTGCCCGTCTGGAGAAGTTGTGGATTCCCCATCCCCGAAGTGTTCAAGGCCAGGTTAGATGGGGCCCTGAGACACCTGATCTAGTGGATGGCATCCCTGATTATGGCAGGGGGTTGGAACTAAATGACCCAAAGCATTCTATTGATTCCATGATTCTATGATTTACAGTAATGCTACATGTGAACCCCTGTAATGAGATGCAAAGGCCATATCTTCCAACATTTTCAAGTTGAAAGAAGTAATTCTGAACATACATTAAATTTGTTGCCATATTCAATTGGTTGATAGGGAAAGGAAGACAAAGACGACTCTTTGAAACCATGGAAATCCCCTTGCCTCAAACCA
The DNA here is from genome assembly GCA_013397375.1 of Toxostoma redivivum. Lineage (NCBI taxonomy): Eukaryota > Metazoa > Chordata > Aves > Passeriformes > Mimidae > Toxostoma > Toxostoma redivivum. The sequence continues at coordinate 409,300 of VXBI01013122.1, forward strand.
ATTGCAACAGGATGGATGCCATCTACAGGTGACAGCCTTCAGAAATGTTTTAGATATTTCTCAGATTCTTCTGATTGACTTCAACTGCTTGATGCCCACTGCTGGGTGCCAAGCAAGTGGCAAAACACTACAGAGAGGAACTGATCCTGCACAGCCTGGCTAATTGATGCAGTCAGGTCATTGATACCTCATAGCCATCAAAAGCTATGTAATAGATATGGTATGGAAAGTTGGGTCGTAAAGTTATTCCAATCATTAGTATTTCTCTGCTAGACTGATCTGGTACCAAAGAAGCCCACAAGACACATTCTTTTGTTCACACATCTATGGAAATTCATAGAACCATGGAATGGTTTAGTCTTGAAAAGACCTTTAAGACCACTGAGTCCAAATATTAACTCAGCACTGGCAGGTACCCCACTAAACCATGTCCCTAAGCATCACACCCCCATGTTTTTTGAGCAGTTCCACAGACAGTGATTAGAGCACTTGCCTGGGAAGCCTGTTCCAATGCTTGACAACCTGTTCTGTGAAGAAATTTTCCTCATATCCAATCTAAACCTCTGCTGGCACAATTTGAGGTGATTTCCTTTTGTCTTATTGCTTGTTATTTGGCTGAGAGACCTGCCCCCACCTGGATGCAGCCTCCTTTCAGGTAATTGTAGAGCAATAAGGTCCCCCCATGAGCCTCCTTTCCTCCAGGATAAACAACCCCAGCTTCCTCAGGCACTCCTATCAGACTTGTGCTCCAGGTCCTTCCTTATCTCCATTGTTCTTCCCTGGACATGCTCCAATACTGTATATGCCTTCTGCTTCCTGATTGAAAAAGTAATCCATAGCTACCACTGTGAATCTGGTCATGATTTATACAGTAAAAAGAGGCATAGTTCAGATAATCTGACCTCCTGTATAACCTGGAGGAAACATGGCTTGATGGAGTTCATCCACCCACTGGAAGATGTAGTTAAATTTACAAAATGAACACTAGAGATTTTGTATAGAATAATATAATTGTGATATTTAATGAGTGTGTCTGCTCTGTCAGAGCCTTTGTCTACTATCACCAATATCTTCAGATCCTTTCCAATATTATGGAGGGTTTGGTACTGTACTGTGAATGCATTTGGTAGGAAAAAGTCTTTTTTCTGGTTCTTCCAAAGTTCTTTTCAAGGGTCTGCCAAAAATTCTTGAGAATAATACATCGTGATATAGAAAGATCATCAAATATTGTTATCTATGTTGTGCCTACCTGTACTGATCACGGAGTAAATCTAAATCTTCAGAGCTGTCAGCTTTAATCATTAGAAGATTATTTCTAGACAACTGATGTACAAGGAGAAAACATTTGGAAAAAAGGAAGAAGAAAACACTTTAAAGAAAGGCCTATTTTTCTTGCAGCTTATAAATTATTTGCTGGTAGTGTTGTATGTGTGTATGCTCGTTTCCTGTGATAACTGTGCACATTAAACAATTCAAAGTTAAACACCTAAAGGCTCATCTGCATGGCAGATCTCCTTGCCATGCAGGAGATCAATACACTTTCAGACCTACTTTTTCTGCATATAAAAATGTTTCCTTCAGAATGTTTCCTTCCCAAACCACTTTAGATACCTCCATAGACAACCCAAGGCATAGATGTCATTTTTGTTACTCTTCATAAAACTTAAACAGTAGTCGTGATGATAAGGGGTTTCTGTGGCTGGTGTGCTTATAAGATCTTCCCTTTTTAAATGAAAAAAATCTTAATAAAAATGGTGTTTAAAAACCACCAGGGACTTTCCTTGTATGAGTACTGTAGCTTTTCTTACAAAGATGTTTCAGCAACCACATAAAAAACTATTTAGAGAAAAAAAGGAAACAGCACGTTTAAAGCAAGATTAAAATAAGAGTGTGATTGATCCGAACTTCTCTTTTTTTTATTTTTTTTTTTAATTCAAAGTTTGTTCTTCCCATATCGTTCAGGAAAATATGCCCATGTGCAAAAGTATATGATGCCTGATTGGTTCTGAAAGTAGAGTTCATATGTAAATACGTGGTGTGAAAAGACAATGACAAATCTCCCCCATTACTCATCAGGACAGAGTTCTTGCTGATTGTCAGTGCAGTTTCCTGAGCTATCACAATTCTGTTGCTCGAAGCCATATTTCCAGAGTACCATGTATCTGTTTCTGTACTTAATTTAGTACAGAATATTTAGAGCTAGCAGCTGAGTTAAGTCTTAGAATGCATTTTCTCCTCCTGGCATTTAGGCTAGACCAGAAGTGGTGGGGGTAGAAAAGCATAAAAAAGAAACCTTAACCTTTTGATATTTAATTCTGTATTTTAAAAGCAAAACTAGGGAAACATAGCTAACAGAAATAACATGGGGAATATAACATTTAAAATGAACTAAAGAAAGTGCATTTAGTAATGTCTTTCAAAGACACTGTAAAGTCAATGGAGTTGCAGTATGTATCTCAGTATTACATTTTTAAAAAAATATTTTAATAGGTTTTCTTATGGCTAAGTTCCTCTCATTTTCCCCCAAATTCACCATATGGGGAAGAGTCAGGGCAGTATAAGGGTGTTGACAGATAAAGAATAAACCCAAAAAGTATTAATTTCAACTCAAACAAAAAATTGTGTTTGATCCAAATTCTTGTCTGTCTAAAGATAGTTCTTGAATCCAAACACTTTCTCTCAAATCTCTCCTTAGTGGCATAATTTGGGGATGATACAGCTACCAAGGGGTCAGTTTCTTTCCATCTTTACTTTTGGAAATTCTCCATTTCACATAAATTGTTAACTACCAGTGGTCTGGAAATCAAAGTAGAGGGAAGATAGCAGGGAGAGAGAAGACACCTTGACTCTCTAGCCCACTAGTCAGGAAACACAGCAAAGTTCAGAATTCAAAGACCTTCTCAAATAAGTACTTATTAATTGATATTAAGTGGAGCACCACTCAGACGAGAGGATGAGAGATTCCTCCCATAATGGCCAATAGACTGGTCACTCAGGCAGTCACCTGGAATACAAGAAACTAAGTCTAAGCCCTAAGTTAGGGTTAAATAAGAAAAACTTAGGTTAGAAGGTATCCTTGAGAAGTTCATCTGTTGGCTTATATTAAGATGGATCCTGGTATTTTCTTAAACTCTTGTTAACTAGGAATATGTTGCTTAGACAAACTGTGCAGTTCTAGAAACCCACTTTTTAAAACACGTATTTCATTAAATATATGCAACATTTAAAATGTTTAAATAAACAGAAATTGTCTACTCTGCAAAAAATAAAGGTTCAATGGGTCAGACAATTTTCCTGCAACTGACACCTATTAATGCTGTTCTGGGTATTCCCCTGGCATGAGGAAGTAACTGCCATCTTGCCACTAAGGATGTGTCCATCATACTCACTGACCACAAAGAATGAGTGCAAGATACTGCTTGGGTACCTATATGACGAATCTTTATCAGGAACTACAGCTTGAGATAGATATATGCATATATCTATATCTATGTAGATATATACGTCCACCAAGAATTAGAAACTTACTGAAGTACTTCCATGACATCATACTTAGCATACGCAGTAGGTGTAGATATTAATTCAGCCTACTACATACAGATTTGAACCCGTGAATATTTATCAGGAAGGCCTGCTCACTGGTTAATTGTGTGCTGCCAAATGCTTTTAAAACATTTTCTACAATACTGAAAAGCACAAAAGTGGGGGATGTAATGAAGTTATGTTCAGATCCCAATACTGAAACAAATGACAGGGAACAGAAGCCTCTTACTTTTCTCCTCACTGTGTTTGAAATTTAAGGTTAATGTAAAGAATCAAATTGCTATTGGAAGGAGACAAGAAATATACATGTTTCAGCTGATCTACACTTCCACATAAGAAGAAAGATGAGCCAATGATAGGGAAGGGAATGAAGCTATTAGTGGATTGTCAAAGAAAAGGAAGTGCTGGAGAAGAGGTTTTGGAATTAGGAGACTGATAAACATAAGTTCTGGTCAGAAAATCTGGAGGATAGATTTCCCACTGGAAAACTGACATCTTTCAACAGAGGAGCAATAACTTCAAAACTGTGATCTATAAATGTGACTTCATTATCTAATTTTGGGCCAGAAGTCCCATCTGCCTGAGGAAGTCTCCCCAGCAGCCCCCACCTCCTATGGCACAGTACAGCTGTCCCCCAGCATGAACATGACTCCTCCAGCACTATGGGAGCTGAAGCCAGGATGAGAAACTTGCTCATAGAACAGGGAAACTGAGTCATGGCATTACATTTTCTAAGAGGTACCACTGTGCCACAATCAAATGATTTTGTCTGGAATATACTGGCTGAAATATAGCATTCCCTTATGTTTCCAGGTATATTTCCTTATTTTTTCAGGCATTCTTTACATTCTTTACAGCATTTTCCATGGTAATAAACAGATATTCTTCTTAGGTGTACGCTGCATATGCACACAAAAAAACTCAGTCTTCCACTGCTAACAGATTTTTTTAAAATTAAACAATAATCAGATTTAAAACTATACTCAATAGTAAAAAATTAAGCACTTCAATTTTTGAAATAATTTCTAAAATTTTGGTTAAGGAGGTAGCAGTCTTCTTGGGCAGTTGAATCAATGGCATTTCTTGACTTTATAAAAACCTGCAATCTCCATGATGGATCCTTAAGGTTAATCAGTGAAACCAACTTTCTCCCTGATTATCTATCTACCTGCCTGGCACTGACAGAGAGAAGACAATCCAGAATGTGGCCTCTGAATGTCTTCAGTAAATTGTGTGCTTAACCCTTAGGCATCACTCTAGCTACTTTGGAACAACCTTGTAAAACCAGTATAGAAAAGGCAAACCTACTTTTGTTCCATTGACTCAAGCATTTGTACCTATGCTACCTCAGCACTGAATATTGCAAATTTGTCATTAGATCACTTCATCTGATCTGAATTGTTTTTTCATTGGTTGGAGCTGAAAGTCTCAGTGAGAAAAAGCTTTCTTGCAGAAGTGAGCCTTGCCATTGGATCAGCACATACTGCACAGTGTGTTTTGCAAACATGAGGCTAATGTGCAGGCAACAGGAAGGGGAAGTAAAGCTGATATTCGTTTCTGTAATTTCTTACCCAGTTTCATCAGAGAAGCCATCTTGCTCAAAGGTTGTCCCTGGTGTTAATCTCTTAGTAGCTTGGTTTTCCTCCACCCCATTGATTAATTGGTGCAATCTTTCTTCAAATTTCAACAAAGAAAAAAAGGGAGGG
>VXBI01013122.1:414556-474983 GCA_013397375.1 Toxostoma redivivum
GGGAAGTGTTTTCCCATTTCCAGTAGAAATCCCTGAGCTAGTTCTCTGCCTTTTCCCATCAGAGGCCTATGGGTTAATACTTGATAAAAGGAAAGAGGTAGGTATTTGTCTCCTGCCTGGAGAGAAATTCTTTGCCTCTTTGCCAGAGAAAACATCTGATCCTGTTGCAATGATTTTTCTTTTAATTGGAATGCAAAGATCTTATCTTTTTATTACTCTTTTATTGTTGATAACCACTCTACTTGCTCACTCTCCACAAATGTCCGGCTTATATATACAACCAGGGAAGCAGTTCATTTTTCCTCCTTTTTAGCTTTAATCATTTGCCTAACAACTGAATTGTGCCAGAGTGGTTCATATATCCCTTCCAGCACCACCGTCTCTTTCTCAGATGCCTGGTCTGTGTCTGTCTCTCCCTAATTTTCAGGCACAGATTGGCCCAGTGACTGCCTCCTGCTCTATCAACTGCCTGAGGTGTGGGAGACTACTTTATGGGAATTCAGTCACACGGGCCAATGCAAAAATAACAGTAAACGAGAAATTTGCAGTGAAAGGGAAACATTGCATGCAAGTCATACGCCTACTGCTCTCCTAATTTAGTTTCTTTGTGGCTTTGCATCGCCATACATTCTGTAATGTCAGATTACTGCGTGGGGAAGCAGTGGCCTCATGGATGGAGCTGAGGTGCAGGAAATCTGGGGTTTATTCTCAGCTCTGCCCAGCTCCCACAAAAGCATGGCTTGACCTGCCTGCTTGCCAGCACACAGGGAGAACCCTGCTGCTGGCTGCCCACCTGCCCTGCTGCTCAGCTGAAGGCTGCTCTCAGAGACGTGCCCTAGGAGAGCAGCTGCGGGCACCTCCACAGCCTCAGGGTTTCCACAGCAGCTCCACTGCTTGCAGAGCAGGAGGTGTTTGGAGACTTCTCGTAACCAGGAGAGCCACAGATGTCTTAACCCTGCTTTTTACTGTGTGAGACAGTCCTCCTCCTTCTAATACTAATTTTCTGTCAATTTTGACATATGTGTGAGCATGTGTTTGTGTACAAGCAATACCACTTTGTTGCTCTCTGATTGCTGTTGTTCTTTTAAGAACCTCTCCCACCACTGTAGGTTCTCAGTTGCTACTTTAAGTCTCTTAATGCCTTCTCTGTTTCCTGCTCTCCTCCCTTTTTCTTCCTCCTTCCCATACTCCTCTTCCCTTCGCACATTTCCAGTTCTGGTTTTGACCATCTTTTCCCCTCCCCCTTCCAGCCCCAAACTGCCCCTACCAAAGGAATGTGTTCAGAGTGTGGCACTCACTGTGAAGTACATGCACATGGATGAGCACGCCAGTACAGGATCACTGCTCCTGATAACTGCTGCAGCCATGCTGCTGGTCTGGTCATATTGCAAACCCTTCTGGAGAAAAAAGGACTAGTCCTACATGGTCTCCTAGAACAACAAGCCTACTGGGACTCCTATCCTAGTAGCAATTACAGGGATGCTGTCCCCTTCCCCTTCTGCCCCTAATTCCCCTGACACACAGCATGTCACACCAGCTCACAGCTCATACCAAGGCTTCAGCTGCCATGGAAATAGAGATCATCACCATCCCTGTGCCACGGGGATTTGGCAAAGTTTAATTCCTTAATTAAGAAATGTGTGTGTGTGTGTGTGTGTGTGTGTGTGTGTGTGTGTGTGTGTGACATGCTCATGGTTACGCAGTTGTAAACTTGCATTATCTCTGGTTTGGGATCCTACATCTGGAAACATATGAGAATATTAGCTGAATATTAGCTGCAAGGTTTGTTCTTGAAGAGTTACTGCAGTTAGATGCACACATTTACTATGTATTACTGTTTTTATCTGTGCAAGAAGAAAATCCAGATTATACATCTGGAAAAGATGACAGAACTTTTGTATAGTTCTGAGTGAACATGTAGGTGTTTTTTTTCAATTCGATTTAGACACCATAGCTACATCTCATACCAAATAGGTGTTTCTGTCCACTTTTCAGTTATCACTAGAACAGACAGAGAGAAAGATATGTTCTGAAAGAATTTAAAAAGAAAAATAATCTCTTCAGATAAAATGGATATTTTCCTGAAGTTACACTGCAAAGAAAAATACCAGGTTTCAGAAGTGTTACAGACATAGGCTGAAGTATAACACCCAGTGTAAGAGTAGCACTTCTCTCAAATATGGCTAAGAGTGCTGGGTGCTAACTATAGAAAATGCATTTTTCCTCCATTAAGTCTTCCAGTGCAGGCTGGTTCTGTATCAGATCATATTAGTCATCCCAGAAACCTTCTGAAACATAAAACTGCCCTTTATTGAAGAGGGGAGAAAACAGAACTGCTGCTCTGCTGCATTTATGTGGAGCTTTTATCACACCTCCAGCAACACTGCTGAACTCTACTTTTTGTTTATCTGTCAGTGGACTACTGGGACTACTAAACACATGTACATAAGCTCTTAAAAAGTGACATCACTAACTGATACATACTACTTGAAGGACTCTTACTGTCTCCAGCAAGAGCTGCGCTCTCTATGGATTTAGCCGTGCATTCAGCACAGTGCACTAGCACAGAAATGTTAAGTATCAGTAAGATGTTGAAAGTGTGTGTGTGTGTGTGTGTGTGTGTATGTGTGTGTTAGCAGCAGTTCAAAGCAGGATGTGTTTTTAAAAACTTTAATTGCCTGCGGCAATGATATAGACCTGATAAGACTTTACTGTATTAAACACCATCAGCATCTCACTGTGAAGACCAAACCAGAAAATAGTACCAGTGATGGCAAGCCAGTTGAATCAACAACCAGCAGAGCCCAGGCCTGAGAGCTTTCTTCAACTCTGCCATCATGTAAAACAGTTTGGGCATGAGGTGCAGCTAGAATTATGATCCCAGGCTCCCTGCTGCTTCCTCTTGCCCATGCTGGCACCCAAGTTGCAAGCAAGGGGACCTAATTAACAACTGTTTGGTTTTGTCAGGTACCTTTTCAGATTAAATGCATTTCCTGATTCGACAAGCAAAAAGAAAATGGGAGGTGAAACTGGAGAGAGAGAAGGAAGGCTGAACTGACCTTCTGACAATCTTGCAGCTCAGTTGGCAGGACGTGCTCTGGGACCACACCGGCAGGGAGTGTGCCTTAGCACACAGGCCAAAGATGCAATGTCAGGAAAAAGCTTCCTAAATTCAAAAGGCACTTAGAATACATCATGTAAGCAACCTTTGCAATACAGATTTTATACTGAGGGAGGAGGTGTAAATTAATTAAATGCATAGTCAGTATACAAAGAAAGCTGAGGTACATTTCTGAAATATGGCAGCACCTCACGTGCAGCAGCAGCATTGTTTTCTTATTGGTTCTGTGCTTTCACAATCCACTCAGTTTCAAAGGAAACTAGTAGATCTTTGTTTTCAAAACGGAAAAAAGCAGTACTGGTTTTAATTTTCTGTCTAACTATGCTGTCACACGCACAAGGCACATACACATACAATTCAAACAGAATGACAATTAAAATCTTGCACTGCCATCCTGTGGTGAATGTCAGTAAAACATGAGCTTGTTGGGCTCATAGATACGGGGATGATCCTCTCGGAAACGCGGAGGCCACGCAGCACAGCCACCAACTGTTCAAGCACCAAGTTAGCTCCGTGTACCCCGGAAAGCAGAGTAGAATCTCCAATGACATTATTTCTATTTATTCCTCCAGCAATGCAGTATCTTCTACAGACCTTTCAGAAAACACATAGTCCAACCCCATGAATACAAGTTCTTTGAAAGGAAAGTATTCTGGATTAGCAGTGAATAGCACCTATGACACAGCAGGCCAGGTGAGGCAAGCACATATGGGCTGAAGGGGAAACATCAGAAGCCACTGAGAACTTCACAGGGCTTTAACAGGCAGTCTGGGGAGTGCTTTGGGCTTGACTTTGACCTATGAAAAATATGGCGAAGTTCACTTGTAAATAGGTCAGAAATTCCTGCTCACTGGCTAAATGAATTTTTTTCCAGTGAATCACTACTAGGCTTAAGAAGAAAAAAAAACGGGGGACAAGCCAAAAGGGCACAAAGTCAGCCAACAAGGGAAAGAGAGAAAAGGAGATGTCATGCAAATAGTGTGCAAAGTATGCAGTTAAAAAGTAAAAAGATCTTGACCACAACTGAATTCTGTGTGAGGATAGCTCAGACTTGTGCTACTGCACCTGAAACTAGTTTTTCTACTAGACTATGATTTTGGTCCTATAAAAATAAATTGCATTTAATATATTGAATGTTGCCCCAGATACATACCCTGTTCGGTTACTTTTCAAAGACAAGTATTTTTGTCAAACCAAGGAGAATAGAACACATATACTTCTCCAAAAAGAGTGACAGTGGTTCATCAGTAAAGTGTGGCTTCTTAATTTATTATATCTCTATCAGGGCACCTGTAACCTTGTAAACATTTTCATAGTCTAGGACTGCACAATAAGAGCTGGCCTCTCCACCTGTGTGATGCACCAAAAGTTATAAAAAGCCTGCACCTGGAGCAGTGAGGATCCTGATTGAGGGTCATTGCTAACAGCTTCTCTCCTCTGTTTTAAAAGTGCCCTTCAGCAAGATCAGGGAGAGTCCAAACTTTGCCTTCCTGAGAACAGATTTTAAAAATATGTCCTGCAAAATATCTCAGAATGAGGGGGAAAAAAGCCCTCAGTACCATACATATAGCAAGTTTTCAGATAAAGTAAAAGTCTGCACAAGCTCTCAGCTTGTGCAGATACTCACATTGCTTCTACATGTTTCAATATATGATTATGGGTTTATTAGTAATGTGTATGGAACCCCACTTTTTCCAGTTCAGAGGCTCACAACTAGTGCTACAGCCATAATTTATGGTTTTTAAGATCAGCTTATGAAGCTGCCACATTGTCTCTTACACAGTATATGCTATGTCTTCTTTGATCATTTATCCTGTCTTCCCCCTTCTTCTTCTTCTTGTTTTCATCCCTGCTTTGAATTTAAAAAAAAAAAAAAAAGTGCTCGCCTCACTCTCCTCACCTGGTAATGACTTCTGTCTCCAGCATGTCTTTCCTCAGCAAGCCACCAGACCAAATGACTTTTTTGTTCTCCCTACTATCAGACACTCCATGATGGATCACTTTTGATTCTGTTTATCTTCTTGGCAGTGCCGTAACTTTTTTCTTTGCTTAAAAATCACAATTGACAACTTCTTTCTTCCTCCTCTACACAACTGCTTGATTTTCTGAACTTTTCCTGATCCACAATAAGCAAGGAAGTATTACCTTCAATCCTCCTCTGAATTTTGAATTTATCTGTCCCATTTTGCCTGTGTAGAAGAAACAATATGGGGTCTTTTTTCCACAGTTTAATAGATCTTTGCATTGTTCTAAATAAACCTGTTTCTTTTTTCTTGTTTAAGTAAGAGTTATCTTACTCAGTATTTTCAATATTTGTTTCTGCTTAAGAACTACCCTATGGTACTCTGCTACAACAAGACAGTGGAGAAAGGCCAGTTCTTCTAGGCTGGGGGAGCATTTGAGTCCCACCACATGCCAGGGACAGTGTAAAAATTCAGATCTGATAAAAAATTAACTTCTTTTCTTTTCTTTTCTTTTCTTTTCTTTTCTTTTCTTTTCTTTTCTTTTCTTTTCTTTTCTTTTCTTTTCTTTTCTTTTCTTTTCTTTTCTTTTCTTTTCTTTTCTTTTCTTTTCTTTTCTTTTCTTTTCTTTTCTTTTCTTTTCTTTTCTTTTCTTTTCTTTTCTTTTCTTTTCTTTTCTTTTCTTTTNCCCCTCCCCTGCCTTTTGGCTTTCCAGAAAGAGAGGGGCAGGGTGAAAGTTAAAAAATTTGGATTCAATAAACCTTTCATATAAGTCTGATAAGAAGAGCAGATGTTTCATTATGGCAGGGCTTTTTGGCTGGTTTTCATCTCTATACATTTTCCAGTGGACGTGAGGGGGAAAAAATTTTCCCAGCTGTAGACTACTAGACAGCGAAGTGCCTTTCTTAATCACCATCCATGGACTCCCCAGTCCCAAAAGACTGCAGAGCACAGGCTGGAAATCACTGCTCTAACATTTTGCAGTCACAAACAGCCTAGGTTATAAAAATTCCCTATCCTGTCTGGTCAATGGCCCAGTCTAGCACTTGAATGAACTTCTGTTGTGACAGCACAGGAAACTCTGTCATCACCTTCTCTTCTGAAATGAAAATGTTTAGGCATGTCCCTCTTCTGCAGAGGAGGGAGGGATGTCAAGTTGTTTGTATCCCTGCTAAGGAGAGGTAGAAGTGTTCATTCACACTTCCGAGTCATGCAATTCAAAATTATGTGGGCTTCAAGATGTGAAGCATGACTGTGAAGGCATTGTGGGAGTAGCCCTAATTTAAATAAATAATGGTTTACTTTATGACTATAGACAACACCTGTAGGGTTTTCAAGGGCAGGACCACAAGGATGTGTCTATGCTGGGGTGTGTATGTGTAGACAGCCACATACCTGATGATGTACATGTATTAATCTCCTGTGCAGCTAATCTGGCATGAGCCAGTCTTGATGCTGCTATACAGAAAAACTTCTACGCACAAGTATTTGAAAATACACCAGTGCAGATCCATCAGTGCAATACTAACCCCACTCACAGAAAAGGAACTGCGGGGAAAATGTAACACTAACATCCACAAATGGTTCATCTTTTATACCTTTTTCTTTCAGGCTGCCCATGAAAAAAAAAATTGAGAGGCTAATATAGTCTCTGCTATATTTCCACTGAGGAACACAGAACTTTGCCAAAGATATTTTCTGAGGGGAAAAACCAAAAAAAGACTCCCCGTTAACAGAGTATGAAGATCACATTTTCAGACACTAAGAGACAGCTGATGGAAAAGCTGGTGACAGTGCAATTTAAACTGCCTGCTAACTGATTATTGCAATGCTAAGAATTTGCACTGTCTCCTTTTGAAGGCAATTGACAACATTCCTGATAGTTCACTGGGAGTGGGATCAAGTAGCAGATATGCATTTTATTGTATTCTCTGTGTTAAAGTCATTCCTTGGGTTGTTTCTGTAAAAGCCAGGAGAAACTCTGGCAGAAGGTCCTTGGCTAAGAAGTCAAGAATCTAGAGTCAGGAAAGGACTGCCACAATGGAAACTACCCAAACCTCTTTTACACGGGGTGCTGACATACAGCATAAGGTGCCTTAGTTTCTGATAGTAATCCCTGCTGGCTTTTGAGGAGGATAAAACTTCCCTTCCTACTGGAATTGCTCAAAATACAGGATGAGGTTATTTAGCTTCCCCAGCTGGAATCTGTCACTGGTTATCGCAGTGGATACAATGAGGTGTCTGGACACAGAAGAGCTGTGAGACCTTTTGAAAATCTCCATATTCTTTCATAATATTTAAATGTGATACCACCTTGCAGACTTCTTGTACTGAAGAATTACATATAAACAGCTATAAACTCCCTGCCATAGGGACTGGCCAATCTGTGACTCCTGAACAACTTGTGCATCACTTCTGAGTAGTTCGGCAACAGCTCTCATAATAACATTACATCACATAATTGGCAATGGGGCTGTCTAGCACCAGGGTGGCTGGTCCATTCAAATCCCCAGCCACAAGGGAAGCTGAGAGTGACTTTGCCCAGACACCCTGCGCCACAGCTGCTTGCCGGGCTTCAGGCTGGAGCAGGGTCTGTGGGTTGCTGGCAAGCTGCTATCACACCCTGTCTGCAAATCATCCCACAGCTCTCCCAGGAGCAGTGAAGTATGGAGCAAGAGTCTTGTGGCTCTCCCCCATTTGTAGATCTCTGTAGGCCACTTGGAGATTTTGGGAGGTTGACCACCTTGTGCTCTACACACACCCAAGAATTACTGTGGAACAGGTATTAGTGAGGATTAAGTATGCTATGACAGGCTTACACGATCAGTGTCAGTCTGAACAGGAAAATACTCAGCCGAGTCATCTTTAAGAGCCATTATATAATACATTTTGAATTCTCATTAAAGCTGCAATACATGAAGCAGGGTAACGTGTCTTTTATTTTAAAAGAAGTCTTAGCTAAGCATGTTTCAGCCTTAAGTAACTACACTGCAGATTATCTTGTTTATCTTCTTGGAAGTCAGCTGTATTTTTACAATGCATGTGTTTTTAAAAATCTATCATTTTCAAGAAGTGCTTTGCCACAAGGCTATCTCTATCACCCCAGTGTTTTCACCCAACAGTTTTATGAATCTGATTTCTACACCATATGCTTTTTGTTCATGCTATGTATTCAAATACAAAGGCATGGTTAAATTCTGATGTCCTTTTCGAGGGGAAGACTGGGGAAAACATCTGCTGCTTAATGGAAGCCATCTGGTATAACCAGACATGAAGTCAAGCCTCCTAACACAGTGTGCTCCTTAGGATTCACTAGCTTAATAGAATTACAGATTCTTCCCCTAATGCTCTCATCACACACCATCTCAGGGATTTTCCCTTGCATCTACCTAGGATTGATTGGTGCAATTATTTTGTAAACTTTTGTCTCAGTGCAATCAAAGTAACCAGAAACCATAATAATTATTATGTAGATTTCTGTTGTTATTCTCCCACCTGAGCTGTTCATCTGCACAATTACAGGTGCAGACAAAATCACAAAATAGTTGCTGTGGAAGGAGAGGCTGCAGACGCTTCCTGAGGTCAGCAGTACTGCAGAAGCTGCAGTAAATCTTTCGTTTGTTCCAGAGATAAGAGCTAATGTATCAGCATTGTTCAGGGGAGGTGAGCTCTTCACACTTCATCCCTTACTTGAAGTGTCAGACTTCAGTCACTCCATCAAACCCACCAGTGAGGGTTCAAATATTGTCTACCCTTACCCCTTCAAGGAGATCTGGTAAGACAGATATAGCATTGAAACATATAAAAGCTGTTTGGTAAGCCAGCTTTCAAGAAAACGGCAGGTGTTAAAGCTGTGTGACCTTAAATATGTCTTTGAGTGAGGAGGATTAGCAGGGAAAAGGAAAACAGAGTAACCATCAGTTTGAGATATGTGTAGGGCAAACAAAGCCAGATCATTTTTGTGCTATGGTTCTGCTCTGCTGCCAAGACTATCTTCTCCACATACAATAATAGGACATTCAGTACGAACAAAGTTTGCTCACCTGAGCTCATCTTCAAACACAAGGCAAGATTACGCTCAGGGAACCTGGATAAATTGACAGTCTTTCCTGGTTTTCTTAAAGAGGTTATTCTCTATGGCAGAAATGGAAAAAAACCAAAAAAAAGAGATTACTATAAGGCTTGTCACTGGTGCTTCATGCTGTGCTAGGAGTGTCCTGTCACTAGTTACCCATTCACTGGTGCTTTGCCCAGGGGACAATACCAGGAACAGTATTAACATCTTAACATCTTCATTAATGACCTTGACCATGGTGCAGAGCACACATTCAGCATGTCTGCAGGTGATACCAAGATGGGAGAAGCAGGTGACAGGCTAAATGGCTGTGCTGCCATCCAGAGGGACTTTGACACCCTGAAGAAATGGAGAGAGGATCCTCATGAAGCTCAAGAAAAGGAAATGCCAAGTCCTGCCTATGGGGAGGAACACCCCCAGGCACCTGGACAGGCTGGAGGCCAAGTGTCTGGAAAGCAGCTCTGCAGTGAAGGCCTAGGGACCCTGATGGACACCAAGCTCCCCTTGAAACAGCAAAGAAGGTAATAGCATTCCACGCTGCACTAAGAAAAGCACTGCCAATAGGTTTGCTCCTTCCCCTACACTCAGCACTGGTGACACCACATTGGGTGTGCTGGATCCAGAGCAGGAGAGGCATGGACATACTGGAACAACAGGAGCAAAGGGCACAATGCTACTAAGATGCTTGGAACATCTGTCAGGTTAGAAGAGGCTGAGAGAGCTGGAATGGCTCAGCCCGGAGAAAAGAAGGTTCCAGAGGGATTTTACCAATGTGTATAAACATTTGATGGAGGTGGGGGAAGGGTTGATAAAGAAGACAAGGACAGACTTTTGTCAGTGGTGCCCTGTAAAAGGACAAGAGGCAACTGGCATGAAATGAAGCACACAAATTTCCACTTAAACATAAGAAAAAGTTTTTTTCACTGTAAATTGATTGAACACTGGCACAGGTTGCTCAGAGAGGCTGTAGAGTCTCCATCCTTGAAGACAGTCAAAACCCAGCTGGACATGGCCCTCAGCAACATGCTAGTTGCTCTTGCTTTGAGATGGAGAGTTAGGACTAGATGGCCTCCAAAGGTCCCTTCCCACCTCAGCTATTATTTCAGCCTTTCCTTGACTATTTTGACTACCAGTCTTGATGGAAACCAGATTTTGCTTGACTTGGAACTCTAAGAAGTTTTAATAGTGAAATTCCTATGAATTCTCCTGCTCCTTGAGGCTGTATTTTTTCCTTCGCACTCTCCAGGCAGTCCTCAGCCTGCTGTCCCTGAGCAAAACAATATAAATCCACCCTACAAAAAAAAGAAAGCCTGGGTGTGAGCTAAAAACACTGAGAGGAGAGTTGAGAAATGGTACAAGTCAGGACTTTCTGGTAGGGTTCGAAGGTGGCCTTATCAGAGCTTACTGGGGAGTTTAAAGTTCAGTTTTCATGTGCTTCAGTGCTGATTATTTTTATTTTCATTTCATATTTTCAGATTTTATTAATTTCAGATTACGAAAGAGCAAATAAAGCAACACAAATAGTAGAGAGATAGAATACTATGCAAAAAGTACTCACCTTTTATGAAGTAGCTTTACCATATGTTCATTACGAATAACACACACTAGGAAACAATATGTCATTGTGCCTGTGCATGAGGAGCTGATAAATGAGGCAAAGCAACTTTCACTCCAGAATTTCCCAGTCTCTGGTTGCTGGTGATGGTGGCTGCCTCACAACACAAGCTCAGTATGATGTTCATAGCAAAGTCTTGCAGGTCTAATTCCCAACCAGTCCACACTGGTCTTGTTTAAAGGTCTCTCTTAACTAATGTTAAGAGGAGAAAACCTCAGGAGTACCTACTGTTTGGAGACTGCCTGTAGACTGTATGCTGACAGGCTGTAGACTGTTAAGGAGACTTCCCTGTCTGCCCATCCAGGAGCCACTCTAGCATTACCTAATGTGGAACCAAGGGCCCCTTTGGCAGCTACATCCCCCATACTCCCAGTCAGACCAGGTTTCCTTATGGGCTTAACTCCACGTTTCCCTTAGCAGAGTCTCAGACATCCTGATCCTTAAAATAATGGTGCAATATTAAAATCATGGTGCAATATTAAAGTAACAGCTTGATGCAGGTGCGTCTAAAGAACGACAAAGGAAACCCTGGGCTTTTATACCCTCTAAGTTCAAGTATGGAAAGTCTGGAGTCATGAGCTCATCCTGTGTCTCTGGGTTGTCCAGGTCCCCTGGCTGGGCCATAGGTCCTCAGGCTCTTTGTTATGCAAAGGGCTGGCAGGTCATGGCCTCTCACCTTGGGCTCAGGGTCAGGCTCTTGTTCCTCCAGCTTCACCTGCAGCTCACACTGTACCTGCATACTGAGCTATGGGCACTGAATGTATTCTTCAACATCCTTATCAAAATCCTATCCACTAGCAAGCCAGTCAATCTCTGGAAAAGACTTCTTGTGGAAGCCCCTGGTATCTGCTGCTCTGAGCTCTTAGGTCAATTCAGGGAACATGTTTACAGGAGGTAAAAATATTTGATACACTTGCTACACAAACAAGGAGGTAGTTGAGCATTCCCACAGAAGCTCAGAGCATCTCATTCTTCTGTAGCAGGCTGCACAAGGCTTGGCATGGCACCAGGCCTCCATCCTTGCCATGTGGCTGAAGAGATAGAAGTACCCTGCCATGTGGCTGCCATGGGTGGGAAGCATGTCCATGACATCTTTTGATGGAGATGCACACATGCCCTCAGGGACATCTCTGACCTCAGCTCCAGTCAGCCCTGTTAGGCTGAGCCTCTCCAGGGCCATGTCCACGTCCAAGTTCCTCCAAGGATATGCCCACATCCAAACTCCTCTCTGGCGGGCATCCCTGTTCCTCCTCCCTGCCCTGCCAGTGTACTGTGGTGTGGGACCAGAGCCCAGGGGAGGTGGCTGCTCTGCCAGGCAAGAGCGCTCTCCTTTTCCACCTGTCCTCCAACCCAGGGGAGAACTGGAGAGTGCTGCAGAGCTTCCACAGGCTTCTCAGGGTCCAGGCCTTGGGCAACACCAGCACAGAGCAGAGTGAGAAGGTGACTGTCCAAATGTGCTCTACAAAGGTGCAGCCTCACCTTGTGCGCTGTGTGCAGTTGTGAGCACCACAATATAAAAAAGATATAGAGTTATTAGAGAGTGTCCGAAGGAGGACCACAAGGATGGTGAAGGGTCTTGAGGGGAAGCTGTATGAGGAGCAGCTTGGTCTGTTCAGCCTGGAGGAGACTGAGGGGAAAGCTCATTGCAGTCCACAGCTTCTTTGTGAGGGGGAGAGGAGGGGCAGGTACCAATCTTTTCTCTGTGGTGACAGTGACAGGACCCGAGGGAATGGTCTGAAGCTATTTCAGGGAAGGTTTAGATTGGTGTCTGGTTTTTGCTTGGGTAGAGTTAACTTTATTCACAGTGGCTGTTATGGGACTGTGTTTTAGATTTGTGCTGAGCACAGGGTTGATAATAAAGAGATGTTTTTGTTATAGTTGAGCAGGGCTTGAACAAAGCCAAGGCCTTTTCTGCTTTCACACTGCCACACTGGCAAGGAATATGGAGGTGCTTGGGAGGTTGGGAGGAGACCCAGCCAGGACAGGTGACCCCAACTGACCAGAGGGATATTCCAGACCACATGACATCAGGGTCAGTAAATAAAGTGCGGGAGGAAGGAGAGGATATTTGGAGCAATGGTGTTTGTATTCCCAAGTTGTTACATGTGATGGGACCCTGCTCGCCTAGGGATGGCAGAACCCCCGCCTGCCCGTGGGAAGTAGGGAATCAATTCCTTGTTCTGCTTTGCTTGTGTGCATGGCCTTTGCTTTTCCTATTAAACTGTCTTCATTTCAACCCACGAGTCTTCCTGCTTTTACTCTTCCAAGTCTGTCCCCAGTGGGGAAGTGAGAAAGGCTGCGTAGAGCGTGGCTGCTGGCTGGGACTAAACCAAGACAGGTAGATATTAGAAACAGGTTCTTCACCCAGAGGATGGCTGAGCACTGGAACAGGCTCTCCAGGGAAGCGGTCACAGCACCAAGCCTGACAGAGCTCAAGAAAGGCTCGGACAACGCTCTCAGGCACATGATGTGATTCTGGGGGTGCTCTGTGCAGGTCCAGGAGTCAGACGCGACAACTCCCGTGGCTCCGAACTCGGGATATTCTCCAATTCCGGTTTTGTGACACCACCCGTGGCCGTGGCCGTGGCCGTGGGGGCTGCCGGGAGCCGTAGTTCCTCCCCGCGCCGCCCTGCGGGCCGGGCCGCACGCGCCTGTGCCTTTAAGCGCGGCCGGACGCGCGGTGCGGCGCCTGCGCGGANTCGCGCCCGGGTGAGTGCGGGCCGGGGCGGCCTTGGCGGGACGCGGCTTTCGCGCTTCTTGTGAGGGGGCCGGGCCGAGCCCTGCTCACAAAGGCCCTTCCTCCGGAGCTCTGCGCAGGGAAGCTGCCGTGCGAGGGGGAGGAGGAGGAGGAAGCGGCCGGGGAGGTGCCGAGGGATCATGCTCCACTGCTGTGTTTCAGAGCGGAGCCCTTGGCTGTGAGCTCTGTCTCAGGGAGCTGTGCATCCCTCCTGCTGTGCCGGAGTTCTCTTAACACTGCTCTTACTGTAAACACTACTTGGAAATGGCAAAATCGCAGAATGAGTTAGGTTGAAAGGGACCACAGTGGGTTACCTAGTCCAGCCTCGCTGCTCATGCAGGGTCTCTCTACAGCATGTTGAACGGGATTGCATCCAGGCGGTTCTGGGATATCTGCAGTGAGGGAGGCTCCAGAAGCTGGGGAACCTCTTCTAGTGCTCTGTCACCAGCACAAAAACGAAGTTGTTCCCCGTGTTCAGGTAGAACTTCTGTGCATGAGCTTCTGCCTACTGCCTTATCTCCTAACATACTCTTTTTAGTTTGGCGGTTAGGTTGGTGCAGAACTCGGGGAGCAAACAGATCATTTTGTCCTCAATAGAAGGATTTTTAATGGGAAACAACAGTACAGCAAGGCATTTTAAAATTACTAAGTCCCTTGTACGTAATATTGGCAGCCTAAATGTTTTTAATACTGTAGATGTTTTAATGTATAAGGCTTTACAAATATAACCAAGATGTTGTAATTTTAACTTTCTGAAGAGCAAGGGACTAAAACAGACTTTTTTTTATATATAGTTTAGCAATGGGTTTGCCTTAATAAGGCAGAATGTTTGTTGACTTTTAAGTTCTTAGATGCCTGATAGATAGTGGGCTGCTCAGATTTCTAGATTAATTTGGGCAAATAGCCTGCTACCCTGTACTTTAAGCAGATTTATTCTTTCTCAACAGGAAACTAGTTAAACAATCTACTTCCTGTGTTTTATGACAGCAAGCTATTTTCTTTGATTGCAGTTCTCTTGATTTTTAGGTGGGAGCAGCCAGGCCTAAACTTTCTTGGTTGATAATTACTAGTTTATGCAAAACATCTGTGTATAGGGGTGTCTCAAAGGTTCAAGAAAAAAAACAGTCTGATGCATTTTTGTCTTAGTCAGTCATATAATATGCTACTGAGGAGGTGCAAGCTGTGTGTTTCGTGCTATGGAGATATCTCTGAGATAAGGTGGCTTTCCTTTTGTGCCACATCAGCATTCTGCTACTGCATCTGGTGCAGCATGGGCAATCTTTAATACCTGATGTAGAACAAAGGTACTGTAAATGCTAGGTCAAACTAAAAAATATCTTAAAAGTATAGACTGAAATTTTTAAAGTGCCATATGCATGATGAAATTCCTTTTGCTAGCACTGAATAGAAATGGAGATAAAATTATCTGGTCTTTTCATTGTGTTAGCTAAGCACTTGGAAGGAAAACCAAACTAAAAATATTCTAAGTGAAAAATATGATCAATTTAAAGTAGTCTGGGTCTGCTGCTGATGTAGCAGCATTTTAGTTTTAGCTTTTCTCAACGTTAACTTCATGGACTGGAATGTACCAATTTTTCTTATTGGATTGGATAGTCATGAGTCGCTTGATTGTAATTAGCAAGTCCTTGCTTTGAGACAATTAGAAAATAAATGGTATTCTTTACTACCATTGTTCTTAGCTTCTGAAATATTTGTATCTTACACGACTGAAAGATTGTATTTGATATTGACCATTGCTATTCATTGTGTTTCTGGAATTCTGACTTTTCAGTCAGGTTTCTCTATTGCATGTTGCAGTGGTATTTACTGGGTGAGCGCAAGGGAAAAGTTCAGGTGAAGAGGTAGAATAGGTATGACCTAAGGGTAGTAGAATTGGTCAACAATTGGAGACATGACTGAATTTCTTTGGTCACTTAAACTTTTTTTTTTTTGCAAGCATTTAATCTCTTGCCTGTGGCTTCCCATTTTGTGGAATTGAAATAATACCACCAACTATCAGCAATACTTCTATATGTGTTAAGATTTTGCCTCATTAAAACACAGGTGTGATTAAAGTAAATAACATAGCTGAAATTATTCATCATCTGCAGAAGATGCCCTTTTTATAGTCCAAACTTTCTGGAATGGTAGGTGCCATGCTGCCTTCAGAAAAATTGACTTTGCTGATTTAGCACTGTATTCTCTGTGAACCAAAGATATTTGCAAGTATTTGTCAAACCTTGAAACGAAGATAAGCTGATCAAACCTTCTTATTTCAGGATAAACAATATGAGTGGCTGAATTTTCTTCTGTGTCAGGTCATATTTCTGGAAATAAAGACATTGTTTAGGAAAAGTCTCTCCCAATTAAGAAGACACATTTCTAACTTTCTATTATTTTTCTTCCTTATTAAGCGTGAGATGAAATTTTTTGCTGCGTGAAAGTAATTTTGCACATTTATGGCACTTAATTTTTTTGTAGTGTTATTACCCACTTTTTAGTATTGACAGGGTGCAAACTTTTTCAGGGGAGAGCCCAAGGCAGGAATGCAGTAGGTAGCTTTTGCTTATTCTTGCAGAGGTAGGTTTGCATCACGTGTCAGACTGGAACTTGAGAGAGAAAGGTGCCTAACCTTTTAGGACTGTAAATAACAGGGAGTACAGGAAGCAGTTAATGAAAGGCCTTTGATGTTAATGAAGTATAATTTTGATGTGTAGTAGGAGCAACAAATAAAACGCCAAAAATCCTGTGCTGCTCTGTCTATTATTGGTGCCAGTTACCCATCAAAGTTAATAATTCTGAAGGTGCTACAGGTGTGGCAGGATTCTGGCTTGGGTCAGTATTAATGCTTTATGCAAATACATATGCGTTTTTAATGTAAAATGATTGCCCTACTGATCAGACAGATTATTGCAATGGTCTTGTTTGGCTCATATTAGAAGAGTCTTCTGAGATATTTATTACCTGTATCTTTGTGTCTTACCACATACCTTTAATAACGAAAATTCATGTTCTTATACAGAGTAATATTTGTGTTGTAATAAGAATCTGGTTTAAACTAGCTGGATCCTAGTGAAGCAAAACTTTGGTTTTGGAGGAGATAGCAGGAAAGAAGTGGGGATTTGTTTTCTAAAACTGTAGATTTTTGTGTCATTGCTTGATTTTATTTTTTTTTGGTGCCAGAAGCTTGATTATATATATTTTTAAATAATACCTTTTTTTGGTTATCTAATGTCACACAGGCCCAGGGCCTAGTCTACTGTGCACTTAACCCCAGACCCCAGTACCATGCATCTTACAGTCTTCCGAGGAGAATAAAATGCTAAGTGAATTGCAGTTTATTTTAACGTGGTGGCACTTTCAGCAAACTACAGGTAAAACACCTTGCTGTTTGTTAGACACAAATGTATTCATAATATCCTGGCAAATACTTAATGAAGTTATTAGTCTGAAAAAAACCCCTAGTGCCAAACATTGAGGGTTGTTGAATAATATTTAACAATCCCAATTCATTGTATATCTTGTCTAATTCCTTTTTATGCCTGAATTCATACCAATATTTTTTTAGTAAGTTTCAGTATGCATGTTTCTGACTTGTCTCTCTTTTTTTTAATTTTCCCCTCTCCTTTCTGCCATATTCTGTGATACCAAGAAACATTAAAAGAAGGCTGTCTCTCTAGTGTTTGGTTGAACTGGATAGTGAAAAAGATGCATGTTCTAAATGAGGACTTTTGTCTTTCACTGCCTTCTCTTTCTTGTGTTCCGAGGCACCTAGCAAGTTGGAAGCTCACAAGATAGCTCATTGTACTGAATGGCAGAGGACAAAGTTCCTTTTCTTTACATGGCCATGTTTTCACAAAACTTGTAGGATCCTCTTTATCTAAGAGGATCTAGTTGCTCAGTCAGGTTTGGCTGGAAGCAGGCATCAGGCTTGTAATTTGCCAGTAGTGTGGTTGTAGCAGCCTTGTGCATGCACTTTTTCTGTGTGGCTTTCTTGTACAGTGGTTTCCTAATTGCTTCATGCTAATGTGAGAGTTGTCTGGAAGGGATGCTCAAACTTGAGTGCCTTCAGCTTGCATTGAGTAGGGTGTTGGAAATCATGTAGTTAAAGATGGCTTGGTTTCTCATCTTTTTTTCTTTCTGTCCTTCCCACCCAATCTCCTGTAAAATGGTCCATAGTAATCAATTCCCTCATTTTGTTCAGTTGCTTCAACAGGAGTGTGGTGTAGGGAAAAAGGTAGTAATTTTTTCCTTTCAGCAGTAGCCCATAGATAGGTCAGATCAAAGTGATTGTGTAAATGCCAGTAGAGTCATCAAGAGAATAAATGACATGTCAGCACTGGGGCATAACATTTTTGAGGTTGTATATGTTCCGTTTGGCACTTTGTATGATAGTCTTTAGTAACATTCTTATCTTTACAAGTTTTCTCCCAAACTAGGAAATTTTCTGCTCTCTTAGTTTGTACTATGAGTTGCTTATCTTACCTGAGCTCAAGGACTTTTTTCTGTGTGTGTTTGTATGGGCCAGCAGACAGAATGAGGTAGCTCATGGTACTGTTTCATGCATCCCATTGAAGAACAACAAGTGGACTACAGCAGTTTTTTTTGAATACTGGTTTGTAGATATCCATGCTGGAAATAGATTGTATTTTTACCCGAATGGCAATGGATTTTCTCTTTTAGTTGCTGCTGTCTAGTTTCTTTAGGGTATTTTTGAGTTTTACTTCAATACTAGAGTTGTTTAGAAAACCATTCTTTTTCAGAGGTAAATGTGCATGTTTCTTCTCAGCAACTGCCACATCGTTTTCTGTAATTGTTCTCATCTGAAGAGAAAACTTGTGGACAAAAATTTTCTCGAGGGGACTGCAATGAGACCTTTAATTTTTATGTTGCACAATACCTAGACGTTTGTCCTGGGAGGGATTGGAAGAGTTTGAGGAAGGAAGAGAGTGACAAGACTTTAGCTTTGAATTGTTCTAAAAGTTTGTCTTGACCCAAGGAGTTTTTTTTCTCTTGAGCGATCTCAATAGTACCACTTGCATGCCTAGTTGGCCCTTTCTGATTTGGTGACTCTGTGTTTGGTGTGAACGTAAGGGTTTGCCCTGGCAGGGATCACAGCTGTTTGGATTTTCAGGGTTAGATTTACCTAGTGAAAGACTCCCCTTAGTTAAATGGTTAATGAAACATTCATACTCGCTAAATAGAAGTGAATATGGGGTGATGATATTGCAAATTCTTAAACATCAACAGGAGTATAAAAACATTTTCAGATGGGACATACTAGCCTCAAGGTTTAGTAAAGAGCTGCCAGCCTTTAAATGTTGGGACCTCTTTTGGAAAATTATAATAGACAATTCATTGCAAGTTGTCACTTATAAAATATTCTTATGGACATCAATTTTGTATAGTAAAAAAAATAAAGGTTAATTTAAGGTCTTCTACAGTATATGGATAGCTGAATTGGCAATAGTTGCCTTTTAAAGCATATAGGGGAGCATGAAATTACTTTCTGGAGAGCAGGTAATGTATTGCACATTACATATTAAGGATCTTGATTATACATTTTATCTGAAGTTAGATCTATGGTATTGTAAATAGGGGAAGGATAGAACTGTTACCACTAGGAGAGACTGCTGGTCTTAAAAAGGCTTTGGAAGATGGAAAGGTTCCCCTGATTTTTGTGAACGCGGTGTTGCTGTGTTAAAGGAAATGCTTCCTCTTTTAAGGCAGGAGTTGAGGTATTGTTGCCAGGTGACTACTGCACTAATATCTTTTAAAAAACCAAATTAAATGGCTTTTCTACAACTGTTCTAAGAAAAAGGGTAGTGTAAGACTGATTTTTGACACAGTAAAATTGAATAATGCCTATTTGTTTGCTTTCTTTATGCTTTAGTTTAAAAATTACATCTAAGACTTTGCAGCATTCGAAAGGGTGTGAAAGGCAAATGGTCTTGGTCCAAGCTTAGTGGAGTGAATGCTGTGGATTGTCATTCACAGAGGGGCTGGGGGGGTGGGGTGGGCAAGTGGTCCTAGCCAAGGAAAGTATTGCTCAAGAAGAGAACCTCATTAATTTTACAGCTATTTATCATACTTATCTTTTATAAGATGAGCAACTTTCTAAGCTGTCCTCTGCTTTCAGAGTGTGTTGGATTTCTGGTCTCACATGGCACTGTTGCTGTCATATGGTTGTTGTCAAATGTGGAGCTGCTGCTCCTTGTTTGAACACTGTAGTGTAACTTAGGACAGTTTGGTTCATAATTGCTCCTAAAAGTTTTAAGAGTTGTTAATGTTTCCTATGTGTTCATTTGGTTAAACAGCAAGTCCCAGAGGACAGCACGTAGGATGTAGTGCCCAGATAAGTTTGCCACAGTATTATAAAGGGAAAGGACAGGAGGAAGCTGTTAGACTTGAGAATTGTGCATCCTACAGTTAGCCTCTTCCCGTTTTATTTGTTATTTGGAAGTAACGGGCAAAGGGACTGTGATTGGCTAAATGTGTGGTTTTAGTGGGAAGGGTGATAAAATATTTGGGGAAAGTGTAATATTCTATTAATAGATGCAGTTTTCCAAGGCAGAGGGGGAGAGATCACAGAATCCTCCCAGATTTCTTTGCACAGGAAGAAGTAAAGCCCGTGTTTATAGCTTTGATGTCAGCTGTGTGTGTTTGAAGCTGTCTCTTTCTGAGTCACCCTTCTCTGCTTTGGTGTCCAGGCTGTTTTGGTGTTCATCTGTTGCTGTTTCTCTAGATGTAAGCTTACAGGTGCAGGAGGCAAACCAGATTTGTTCTGGTAATTGCAGGTGATCTTGACTGAATGTAGGAGGAATGCAGTGGTAAATTGGTCTGAGATAAGGGGAAGTTATGTGCCTTTATCAGAAGCAGAGGTGTATGCCTGAAAAAACAAAAAATTAGGCAGCAGTGGGATTAGTCCAAGACTGTTGTCTGGCTTCTCAGCAGTTCATCTGCAAGTACCATTCTTTAGTAACTGATGGGAAAGTTCAAGTGTGATTTGAGAAAACTTAAGGTTTAGGTTAATTTTTGTTCTGTCAATTAGAAGGCTGTACTGCATAGTCACTACTCAGTCACTTCAAATCTTTTAATAAGTGCCACTTAGATTGCCAGAGTTCATCACATAGATTTGGATTGATCCTGCTGTCAGATGGATGTTCCTCAACTCCCAGGTGGAGTTTTGCAGCAGGTATTTGAGAACTGCTGTGTGACTGCTAACACTGCAGTCAGACTGAAGTTGCAATAGAAAAGCAAATGCATAAAAGTAATGTCAGCAGCTGACAACAATAATGGGGGGAGTGGGCTGCAGAACTGTTTATTGCTTAAATGAGTTACTGAGTTATGACAGCCTGTTTTCTTCTGTGATTGTTAGAAGTACTTACTGCTAAAGAAACAAGTTACAGAGTTACAGGCTTTCATCTTTCCACTAATTAATTAATTCTGTGCGAACTTCATTGTTTTGATGGGGTTCTATGTAAAAGCATTGAAAACTGTATTTTTACCTTTTAAAAACATTATTCTTGAATTCTCCTAAATAATAATACTTCTGGTTTAAAATGTTCTAAATAAAAACACATTGTAAATAATATTGGAAAGATTTACTAGATTGTATGCAAAGAGAAGCCCATTTGTTGGAGGTTTTATGTACTTTCGTATTATACATTGTTAGTTCTTAGCAGTGGCATTTTGAAATGTGCAAGAAGATGTTCACAGATGTCTGCATAGAAGGAGGAAGAGGGTTACCTCCTTGCTTGTAATGCAAACTCTTCTTCAGAAGTAAATGGAAATACTTAAAGCCTTGCAGTCATGGAAATAGACTTACTTCAAGCTTAAAATGTTTTTTTGATTATAAATAAAACCCAGAACCTCTATGCCTGCGTTTCGCTTGGCAGTCTAAACCTGAATAAGTATTTTGCCTGAAAAGTTGAAGAAAAAAGTTCCTAACACTTTAACTCCTAGTTGTGAATAATCTGTATTTAACAGAGGAAAATAATCTCAAGACCAGTGATTTCCCCATTACCTTTGGATAACTGAGATGATGCCTTGAAGTGTGAGCTGTGCATTCTGTGAACTACTGCTCACAGCAATTGTTACCTAGTTCTCTAGGCCAGGGTATGGGGGTTTTGGTTGGGTTTTGGGGTATTTTAGCAAAAGGCCTGACTTGTTTGGGTGAGGCCTTTGGGGGTTCATGCATATTTGAAATATATCTGTCTGTGTTTGCTGTCTTTGAGTGTAAGTCAAGTGGCTGCAGCAGTGGACATTTCCTCCAGCAGCTTGAAGAGGCTCTAGGCCATGTGTTGCTTGTAGCAACAAGGGCCATGTGTCCTTGTGAATCCTTGGCATTTTTAATCAATTATTCAAGAACTCTCTCTGCTTCTTCACAGATATTAATGAGGATTAAATAAATATATAAATCCAGTTATTAAATACTCTTACATGGCAAGACTAAGGTGATTCATGCTTTGAAAATACCTTGTTACAAAACTGGAGTCCTTTGTAACAAAGGCTGTGGTTTGATGTCAATTGGTGTAAGGGCTCTTAGTAGGGGTTCTGAATGCTGCAGACACACCACAAAATACTGTTCCGGTACAAGCAAACAAAAATGTCAGTGTTTCAGAAATCTGATTAATGAAACTGTAGAAGCAGGCTTCAGGTTAATTCTACCTTCATCTGTCAACTAAAGGATTTTGTGCTCATATTTGTTCTAGATCTGTTGGTTGATTCAATAATGGTTGATATTAATAATCATTGATCTGAAGATGTGTTCATCTGATATTTTTGCCCCTTGACAGTTTGCCAGTAACACCCCCTTGAGCATTCTGCTGAACCAGGGCAATGACTTCTGTTCACTTGCACACCAGCATCTCCTTTTGCTATGTTAGTACACTTATATATCTTCTGATGCGAATTGGAAGGGCATATGGTGTCAGATTGAGGACAGCAGCTTTAAGTGATCACAGTGACAACCTGGTCTATGTGTTTCTTGTGGTATTTGACGTCTCTTTATACCAAACAGATCTGAGGAAACCCAGCAATGACTTGGCTGCCAGCACTTACATGAGATACAAGTCAGTGCAGGGTGGTAGCTTAATCTTGTAAATTTGCAGTATATTGCACTATATTTTCAATGCCAATGCATACTACCTTGAAGCAGACTTTAAGATAATAAATAAAACTTACGTTTCCATGATTTGGGGTTGTCCAAGCTAGTCTTTACAAATAGGCAAGCTAAAAGAAAGTAGGCCATTGCCTTTCTCTGGCAGCATGGCATTGGAGCTGTTGCCTCTGGAAGTGAAGCCAAGCTGTAATAGAATGCCATGGTTAATGTACAGTCAGGTTAGAGTAGTTCTGAGTAGCAGAGGGAACCTCTGTGTTCATACACATAACACCTAACCTGTGTTATGCTGGGTATTCTTACAATATAGGGCTTTACTAAAGATGGCTACAAAGAGATCTCATGGCCATTGAACTCATGTGCTGCAGCTGGCCAGCTGCCCCTTTTTTTGCTTTTTTTTACTATGCTGCTGACTTGAAGCAGATGTTCTTAAAAGACTTAGTTTGGAAACAGGATGTAAGTGTGGGAGTACAGAACAGTGATGAGCTTATGGTTACCTGCATCCTGAAGCTGTTGGTAAATATCTGTTCCTATTCATGATTGTGGCCACAAAAAATAAAATTTTACCTTAATGGCACTTCTAATTTCTGTGTTGTTTACAAGTACATCTGGAAGAAATATGAAGAAGGGCCCAGAGTGGGTTTCCTTATTTACTAGTTCAAGTTTCATTATACCGAAGAAACCACGTGGGTAGTTTGTGGTTCTGTTGCAGTCATTTAGCAATACCCAGGCTGGATATTGGAATGAACTACCACCTCCACGTTTGCTCAGAAGATGAAATTTACTTGTCACAGTGAAGTAGTTCTTACCCAGTTGCTTCACCTGGCTCATCTGCACAGTTGGGACAGTTTATAAAACTAGAAAAAGATTTTATATCTTTTGTGGCAGTTTCCTTGGAATGCTGTTGTTGAAGTAGACAATTAGCTCTGCTTATAACCTTGTGAATCCTGAAGAAGAGGATGATGCTGTTAATGCTGCCAGCAGTAAAGTGTGCTGTAGTTCTTCATATTTGGAGGGGGTGGGAGGGGAATATGTTTATTCTTTGTAGAAATGGAGTCGGGGAAGGCTCTGTTCTTCTAAGTGGGTTTCACTTACAACCCACAGGAGAGAATAGGCAGAAATCTGAACCTGTGTTTGGTATGTGCAGCCACTGAAAACCAGACATGCACACTTCGATTAAGCTCACTTTTGTCTGATAATTGCCTTTGATTTTGGCCATTACATTTTGAAAATCCCTTACCTCAACAGTAAAAGGAGAGCTTCCAGGTGTGAAATGTAAAAAAAGTCATTCTACTTGAGGTCTGTGTTTGTTCCTTTTTAGTAATTAAAACACATGCTAAAATTTAACTATGCCTAGGCCTTAGTAGAGTTCAGGCTTGCTTTCTGCAGCACGAAGTAGTGTTGGGCTTTTTCCTTGAGAAAAGTCTGCCTAAGATCCTGACAGTTTTAACTGGAACTTGACCGTTTGGTTGTATGTTGCTCTGGAGTTCTTCCTCTGTCCTTTGGGTTAAGCATCACAGAGAACAATACGACAGAGGACTTTGTATCATGTACTTTTTATATTATGTCCAGCATATCTAAGTGTGGCCAGGATTTCTGGGTATATTTAGATTTTGCAGGGTCAAAACTGCTATTTAGTGATCATGCTTGGTACAGAGGTGCTGTTTAGGAACAGTATCAATTAATAATTTAGAACTCTAATTTTCTTATAAAAATTTTTTCTTGTGCATGTCCAGTTTTGAATCACATCTTGACCCAGGAATATGCCAACTTTTCCTGCATACCTGGAGTATAAGGTTACCTTGATTGCAAAATAGAGAGTGTCTAGAGATATTGTGCCTTCTAAGCTGGCATTGAAAGGCTTTTTTGTTCTGAACTATTCAAAACTAATTCATTTGGGGTATAAACTCAGTCACTGTAGTCTCTTAAGTATGTTTCTGTAGCTTGTACCATGAGGTGGGTTTTTGGCCTTTTAGGTGTGTCTCTAATTTCTGATTCATACACTGAATACATAGTGAGGATGAAAAATTCTGGCATGGTCATTAGTGTGCAGTGGTAGCCTAAAAAGGAGCTTAGCAGTGAAGCAGTGTAAAAGACAGCAAGATAGACACATTGTCAAAATGAGTGGGGAGTCAAATGAAATAATGCAAACATGGGGGGATGAGAGGAGACCTAAATTCTGTGAAATCCATTAAATAATCACACAGTGAATTGCCACTAGTGAATTGCCACTAAAATACTTAATCTTGTGCAGTTATTTTAAAAAGTGAGGACCTATTATTTGTTTTCTGTGAAATACATGTTGCAGTCTGTTTATTGCTGTACAGATTTGAAGCCACACTTAAAACACTACAGCCAATTTATGAAAGAGCTTGGGTTTTGTTGGTTTTTTTTACTTTTTGGTTGGGGTCTTTATGTAGCTGCTTGACTTTAATATTTTTTTTTTTTAATATTAGGGACATGCTGTAGTTCATTATCACAGAGTTGGTGAAATTTTGTAGTAGCTGAACTATATCTTCTTATTAGATTTTTTTTAAAATAAAAAGTCTGAAAGATCAGTTTCTCCATCTGTAATGAAGAAAACAAGTCTCTTATAGTGACTGTAAAATGTTTGAGGGAAAATAATGATAGTTTCAAGACCTGGAATTTTGATAACTGGATGAGGAATACTTTAGTTGGACTATTAAACTGAAAAGTAGAGTTTGTCTTCTAAAGGGTTTGGAGTAGTGAATGTCATGTTTCTCTGTTACCAGCTCTAATATCTGGTTTGGTTTAGCCATATGTAAAAAGAAAGAATAAAATACCAGTTCCTGTGTCTTTGTTTTAAGATCTTGTGAGTCAAGGCTTAACGATCAGAAATTTAAATATTTTTATGAGATGATTGAAGCAATATATATCTGCCATGAAAATAATAAACTAAGATGAAGTTGGTATAGAACTCGTCTGCCTCTGTGTTCAGCACTGGTTAGGCTACACTTCAAATCCTGGGTTAAATTTTGGACTTCTCAGTACAAAAAGGACATTGAAGTCCTGGAGTGTGTCCAGAGAAGGGCAGTGAAGCTGCTGAAGGATCTGGAGCACAGATCTGATGAGGAGGAGCTGAGGGAGCTGGGTGTGTTTAGTCTGGAGGAGAGGAAGTTCAAGGGAGGACTTTATCACACACTACAACTGCCTGAAAGGAGGCTGTAGCCAGGTGGGAGTTGCTTCTTCCAAGTATCAAGCAGTAGGAGGAGAGGAAATTGGCTGAAGTTGTGCTAGGGATGGTTTATACTGGATATGAGGAGAAATTTCTTCACGGGAAGGATTGTCAAGCAATGGAATGGGCTGCCCAGGGAAGGGGTCAAGACACCATGCCTGGATGAATTTAAGACATGCAGATGTGGTGCTTAGGGACATGGTTTAGTGGTGGGCTTGGCAGTGTTAGGTTAATGGTTGGACTCAGTGATTTTAAAAGAAGAGACCCTGAGCTGTTCTGTGTTGTTGAAGTTTCTGCATTTGGTTTTCATTACTGTGTAGCTCAGGAGGGTATTAATGGGGAGTTGTATCTAAGTGAAAGTAAACTGTTTCTGCACAAACAATACTCATCAACCTTCCTTGCTAAACTGTGGTTAGAAACAGACTTTAGTATATGATTCAGCAACTTTTAAAGTTGTGAAAATTAATAATTTGAAAATTTATATGGTTGTCTTTTTTGCCATATAGCTTAAGGGGCTGATACTCAAGTCATAAACAGAATTTATTCTTTGAATTCATTCAATCTATGGATTACTAATCTACATGTCTGTAATCTGCCTTCTGTAAACGAAATGCCTACGTCTTTTTCAGGACTGTCTTGGTGAGACTGGAAGGATGCAGCCATCCTGTTGTTATGAAAGGCTTATGTGCAGAATGTGGCCAAGATTTAACTCAGTAAGTACTGCCAGGTCTTTTTTCCAACTTCTTCTTGCTTCTGATTTAAATTCTTCCTTCTCTCATCTCTTAGAGTCATAAAATATCCTGGGTTGGAACGTACTTGGAGGTCATCTAGTTCCAACCCCTTAGCCATGAGAAGGGAGACCTTCCACTTAACAAATTTGCTCAGGGTCCCATACAGTCTAGCCTTAAACACTTTCAGGGATGGGGCATCCACAGCTTCTCTGGGCAAGCTGTTCCTGTGCCTCATCACCCTCACTGAGAACAATTCCATTCTTACAGATAATGAAACCTGCCCTTTTTTGTTTAAAGCCATTCCCCCTTGTCCTGTCTCTACGCTTCCTTGTAAATAGTTCCTCTCCAGGTCTCTCTTAGGCCTTTCAGGTTGCTAAAGGTTGTATAGAGAAGGCTGCTCTGAGGTCTCCACTCATTTAGGATTTAAGAACTATGCATGTCTTTTTTCATGGAGGTCATGTAGAGTAACTTAGGTAGAAAATATAAGGAGCATTTGCAGAGCAGTAAATTCTCATCCCACTTTGCTTTCCATGTACTCACCACTGAGACTGAGAGTTGTGTGGTGTGTCAACAGTGGCTTGCTTAGTAAACCAGAGCTTTATCTGTGCAGGTGCAAATGGCTGAGTGGTAGTCTCATTCATATGACCTTGCTTCATTTGTAATGTGAATGGGAGCCAGCTTGTCTCCAGTGCTCTTGATTTGAGGCTTCTTAACTGTATGCAATTTTTTGTGAAATATTCTGCCATGGAACTAAAGGAATTTAAGCCTTAGGCAAAAAAGAAACCAAATTCAAAAGATACTTGTATTTCTCCTTTGTGATGTCTCATTGCTTGGTAAAGAGAATATTTCTTATGCATATCAAATTACTAATTCAACAACTGTTCTAAAACAAGCTGTATAGTTGCCTGGATTTTATAAATTAATGTTACATACTCATTTCATTTGGCTGGAAATACTTTGGTTTCATTTTAATTTGTGCTCATTGTTAAGAAATATTTTGTGAACATCATCCCACAAACCAGTGCAAGTGAGCTGAATATTGAGAGTGCTATGCAAGAAGTAGCCTGGTTAATGTTTGAATATAACTTTTTATTTAAAGTTAAATGTTAATATTTTGTAAACAGGTATTATTTGGCAAACCTAGCAAAGTCAGGATAATCATGATTAGAGCTTTATCGGTCCTGAATGATTACTTGATTTGAAGTTTGTATGCAGTCACATCTAAATATTGCTCTACTGCTATCGTTTCCTATGATAAATCCAGACAAATTCAAGGTGTCCAGCAAATTAAGTTTTTTTCACTTAATACTTCTTACTATGTCTTATATCTGTGTCTTCATTTTATACAAACTGGCTTATACAGCTGAAGTACTGTGTTATGACTGCTGAGCCTACATCAGAATACAATTCAAAAGCATTGATGCTTTTCTTGCTTGGAGAAAAGCAAGTACAGCGTTCTTAGTAGTCATTCAACTAATGGTCTGAAAATGGTTAATAATTTTTAAAGGCTCGTTTAAAATGCGACTTAGGGTTATAGATTAAGGTTTCTGAACTCTGAAGCAAAGGATATAAGATGCTAAAATGTACATATAAACTTTTTTTTAGACCAAATAAATACTTTTGTTCCTGGAGACATCAATGCTGCCATACATTATGGTACAGGGAAAGATACCTGTCTGGTTGTGTTTGCCTCAACTCAGCTGAGTACAGTTGTTCCTCAGAAGTTTGCTTGTCACAAAATGAAATCTGGTTTAAGTTTAACTCTTGTAGATCTGATACCAAATCTTGTCCTTGATAGGACTAGTACATGGGAAAATTAAAACATGTGCATGTGTCACCTAGGACAAAATTTGTATTGTAGTATTTTTTAATATTGGTAAATCATCAATTAGATGTAAGAATTCCCAATAAATTGATTGATGTAAGCTAGTGAAAGGGATCCTATACAGGGTTACTTGATCAATTTTCAGTGTACTCCTATGGTTATTCACACACGCTCTGTCTCACATATATGTACACACACAAGGGTGACACCTATTCTGTGTTGATATCTGTATATGCACACATCTGTGTACCAGTAAGACTGTGTGTATCATATATACATAAATAAAGTAAACACAAGCTTAGGTAGTTCCTCACTCTGTTTTCTTCCAATGGGAAGAGCATGTAAGGGGATTTTTTTGGATGGTATTTTTGAAGCAGCAGTCACCTGTAAGTCATTCTGTGTGCAGAGAGTAACTTTGCCCATCATTGCTTATATTTTTCATACTCTGGCTGGGAAAACAAGTAGATAATTGCACGCTGAGTGATTGCAAAAAAAACTAAAAAGAAACTGAGTAGTTTTAAATCTGAGTAGTTTGGTAGTTTTTCCTAGTTTATAGCTTGTTTTTTGATGCAAATCAATACAGAGATGTGTTTAATCTTAGTGTCATGTGTCACAAAATAATTGTGTGGAAGTATAACTTACTACAGTGACTTTTGCATGTTTTTTTTCTGGTGAGCTTCTTTGATCTCCATTTTGTCTAGCAACTTACATTAGCAGGAATTTGGAAGAGTGTGTTAGTTAAAATAGCTCTTTTAATAATTTTTTTGGTGGTGGTTAGTTTGAGACTACAGATTTTAGTCTGTTTAACATTTTACTAAACTGTTGTTCTCTCATGTGACACTTCTTTTCCCTATGTGATTAGGCTACGAAGCAAGAATGGAAAACAGAGCGTACCATTATCCACAGCAACTGTATCAATGGTTCACAGTGTCCCAGAACTAAAAGTTAGCTCTGAGGTAAGTACTATCATGATTTCTTTATTCACACCTTCCATGGTAGCTCCACAGTTGAGAAACTTAATTACAGTAGTTTTGTAAATGTTCTGTGTACTTGATACAGGAAGTTTGGCTCCCCTTTGAAGAGGGATTTGAGGTTGAACATCAGTCTCAGAGTTTTGTGAATTTATCTTAGTGTAGATTGATTTTTCTCATGGTTTATACTTTTTTTAGAGCTGTATACTGAAAAGATGTCACTTTGACAGCAGTCTGTAAATTTACTAGTTGAACATTTTTTGTCACCAAGAGTGAGCAGTTAAGAAAAGTTCTGTTAGCTGAAATCTGTTCAAAACTTGCAATATCTCTGAAACCTAGCTTTAACCTTCACCTTGAAATTGATCCACTAGGTATAGTGAAGCAAATTTGCTGCAACTTACCTGTATGGTAAAATTATTTCATTATTTTTCAAATACTCCAAGTATTCCAAATTAATGAATATTTCAAATATTCATCTCAGTTATCAAAATATGCTTGTTTATCCCTCAGTTTGTGTAGGGGGAAGGAGCATGTTTACTTTGAAGATGAACATACTGTTTATCTTCTTTATCAACTTGATCTCTTTTTACTTTTTTATGTTGCTACTTGATTTTTTTTCTGGTAATGCTTCAAAGCACACCAGTGCGGGGAGCTGTGAAGATCTAAGCAGCTAGAGGTGTGCCCAACACAGAGGAGTGTTTGAAAGGGCAGTTTGCACTTGATTCTTGCTGCTTCAGAGTGCTCTAACTTTAAGTTCAGCTGTTTTGGGGGTAACATTGCAACTTGCAGAAGTGAATCAAGTGAAGGCAGAGCTTCACCTGGTACTTGGAAACTTTGTAAATATGTGCAGGAGTAAACCACTCATTTACTGGATTATAAGGTCTTAATGTTAGTGCCCATGTGACACTGCATCATCTTAGCTATTTGTCTGAAGGCATACATTCTGTAATTTGAAGTTCATAGGTATCGTTTCTGTCACCAGCAGCTTCAGTTTTATACTTAGTATGGGGTTTTCAGAGATATTGTACTTAATAATGCAAAATTGCTGGACATAGCAGTCAAAAGTTCTCAGACCTACTGATGAATTTTTCTTTTGTGTTCAAAGCTACTTCTATTTCCTATCAAGACACTGGGCCCTAATTTAAATCTGTGTTTACTTTTTTGTTACGTTTGAAAGTTTTGTGTTGAGTGTTGAATTTTAGGAGTTAATAGTGTCACAAAGATCTGAGAGTAGACTTAGAGAGCATTTATTTTTTCTCTGTAAAAAAATTTGTTCCTCAACTGCCATTGCTACAGTAATATTGAGGCATCATTTCTTGTGCAGTTAGTTTGTAACAGAAGGACTTCTCCTGTACAGTATACAAAAGGCAATAAACCTAATTTATTTCTATGAAGCCAAGCTTAACAGGGAATATTTCTGTTTCAGCAAGCTGAGCAGCTGGGAAGAGAAGATCAGCAGCGACTACATCGAAATAGAAAACTGGTGCTCATGGTAGATTTGGACCAGACACTGATCCATACTACAGAACAGCACTGCCAGCAAATGTCTAATAAGGTATTTGGGGTTACCTTTCAATCCAATACAGCAACAGAAATGTTTCTAGCAGTCTTTAAATGATGGCTCTTTAAAATAACATTCTGTAGTTAGGTAAAATTGTAGTTGAAGAATAAAAGAAAATGAGAAACAA
Organism: Toxostoma redivivum; assembly: GCA_013397375.1. Classification (NCBI taxonomy): domain Eukaryota; kingdom Metazoa; phylum Chordata; class Aves; order Passeriformes; family Mimidae; genus Toxostoma; species Toxostoma redivivum. The sequence goes on from VXBI01013122.1 coordinate 445,598, forward strand.
GTCTTCTGTAATACATTCCTTTTTCTTTACATTTAAATTGACATTTTTCTTTCTTGCATTCATGCTTTCCTGCACTTTTCCTTTCTAATCATTTTGAGAGGTGTTTCAGGTAGCTATTTTTAATTTCTGCTTTCCTTTCTCTGCAGTTAACAAGCTGAGCTCTCAGTAATGAGACTATTTTCCCTCCAAGTCTGAGGCAGATACAGTAAATTGGTATTCAAAGTCCCTTTTTGGATTTTGAGCAATCCTGTGTGTTCCTATATCTGTCATGCAATGAGTATGTGTAGGGATTTTTTTTTTTTAATCTTTCTTGAGGGAGCGAGGAGGGGAGAGGCTTTGTGTTGTGGTTTAATTTCTTCATGAAACACTTGTTATTGAACTGACAAGAGGTATTGGCTTGTAACACTTCTAATTTGGAAGCTCTAAAACAAGAGACTTGTTGAAATGTGTACAGTGTCTGGAATAAGAGGATGCAATATCAATATCATGCAAACTGTGATTGCTTTGTTATTTTCTTTCCTCTTGCCGTTCTTGCATGTCCAGTAGAGTCAGCATATGTTCACAATTGCTGGGAAAAAGCAATCTAGAAATGTACATTGCAAGAGGAAAGGGAACCATGAATATTCAATTTAAGGATTAAAAAAATCTTGCGTGTCTGAAAGGCTGTGCCTCTATCAGTATAAATTCATGGTTTGAAGAAAAATAATTTTTAAAGTATTTTAGGTTTTTAACTGGGATCTTTATTGGAGAGCTTCCTTCCTGTTTTGCTCTCTGATTTTATGTTTCCATAGACAGACTTTGTTGGATGAAGAAAATACTTTCTGTGAGCTCAATGCCTATTGAAAAGAGTCTGTCAGAAGTTCACTGAGAGGTACTGATTGTAGTGAGATCCTGAACTTCTCTGAAACAAGCAAGTTGAGAAACTTTTCAGATTGGTGTGCCATTAAGTAAAGATTTGAATGATAGCCACCTGCATCATAAATTTTTCAACAGTACAGCTTCCTGCATTTAGAAGCCTTATTGCTCTGCCTGGCACAGAGCAAAAATATGCTTTGGATTTTATTCATCCACATAATCTTGTGGCCAAAAGTTGCTTTGATCTCGTAGGACCAAATAAAGTTGAAGTGAGGGAAGAGGGTAGCTCTGGAATGCTGGCATTTTTGTTTGCTATTTTGATAATATTCAACATGGTTTTTCTTCTAGGGAATATTTCATTTCCAGTTAGGTCGAGGTGAGCCTATGTTGCACACACGTTTGCGTCCTCATTGTAAGGAATTCCTGGAAAAAATTGCCAAGCTCTATGAATTACATGTTTTTACTTTTGGCAGCAGGCTGTATGCACATACAATTGCAGGTGAGTAGTATGTTACATTTAACAATATTTATCTAGCCTGCCTTCATACTCATATAATTAACTTACTTTATGCAGTTGTTTTCAAGTATTTGCTCTTTGTTTTGTGCAAAGCCACCTCCTAAATAGTTCTGTAAGTAGAATTCGTAGCTTATTTACAAAGCAGTTCCTGTACAGCCTGTAATTTTAGAAATAATACCTTTTTTCCCCCATTAGATGTGCTTTGCCTCACTGATGGTTAGAGAAAATCAGATTCACTAATGCCTTCTTATTAAGTAAGAAATTATGCTGATGGACCCTAACAATGATCTGCAACTTCACTTGCCTTACAAATCTAATGTGACTGTTCCATAAAATTCAGCAATGTGACAGTAACTTATCCTGTGGGGAATACCACCCCCCTGTATCGTTTCCTTTCACCAAAGGATGTTCTGCTGCTATAAATTAATTTACGGCAGTTCTGTTTGTGTCCTGGAGCTGAGATACACTTCACGAAAAACAGAAATCTAGCAGTATTTTCACATAATTTTCTCAAGAATTTAAAAATATTTTTTCCTAGTAAGTGAATTGTAACAGTAGTAGTCTGTTGTATGGGTCACTGGCTGAAATGTTTTCTTTTTTCTGAGGAGCATAAAAGAAACCTGCCCTGGTTATGCAAGTGAATGGGTCTGAATCACGTTAGGAGGGACATCATGTGTTTAAACTGTCAAGATGGGGTAAAAGCCAATTTTAGTCTTCTCTGCCAGAAGAGCATTTTCTCCTCAAACTTCCCTTTATTAAGTCTGTTGGTCTAAGACAGTATAATTAACAATATTTCAGGTTATGACTCTGTGAAACTATCCATGCTGCTGTTTCATATCTCCTAGCCTTTTTTAAAATTGTCTTTCACGTTTGTTTTTTTTTTTTTTTTTTCATATTGCCAGGAGTATTTTGAACAACAATGTCCCTGTAATCCCACTTCTTGGCAAGAAAGGAAGATTCCAAAACAGCTAGAGAGCTAGCTATCCTAGTTAGCTCTAAAACACTTCAGAAAAAAAATATATAATCAAACATTTCTTTATACATGTTAAATGCCATAGAAAAGGCTTGCAATGACAATTATAAGAAACTTCTGAATGACAACATGCAATATTTTTGTAATCAGAATGTGATGCTTGTTTGTGGTCTCCAGCTAATACTCCTTGAAAGGTTTGTTTATTCTGCCAATCCAAGTGAATGTTTCTATGTCACTCAGTCTTTGACCATAATTTGAAGAATCTTCCTAAAGCTTTGTCTTGCTGTTGAATTAAGTGTTGTGTATTGCTAATGCATTAGCAATTCTGTACCTTTCTGTCCTCCTTAGAATGCATTTTTATCTTCTGTGGCAAAAGAGGAAGTTTTCTTAAGTCAGAAAGCGAGGGGGCAGTCTTCCTCGCCTGGATCTGTGTGTGCCATGATCTGGCCTGAGGTCAAAAGCTGTATAGCAAATGGCCTTCAGAACCAGGGAGGAGTTGAAGTTAACTCACCATGTCTAAGTGCTTTCCCTGTCTTCTCTCAATGTGTGATTTGGTCCTCTACCCATTTTAGTCTCTGAGCCCCAATGCGGACTACCCTGCAGTCCCTGTGCTGACACTTATTGAGGTCATCATACTCAAGCTACCCCGTTTATTCCATAGAGGGAATAGCCACCAAATGAGCAAATTAGGCTGTTGCTGCTTCCTGTCACCCACAGACTTCTGGATTTCTGCCAGAAGCTGCTTAACCTCATCAAAAGCCTTCAAACTGCAAGTGGGTTATATGTACAGTGCTGGCAGTAGTTTCAGCTGAAATCTGTGGACAAGCACTGGATATAGTCTTCTGTCCCCCTGTGCAACCATGATTCAGTACTAGAGAAATACATAGCTGATACATATAGAGAACACTTGATGGCAGTATTGGTTAAATAGTTTCTCCCAGAGCTGTCATTTTGATACTTTGTTGTTATCCCGGTGTTACATAAAGAAAGAACTTGTAATAGAACGAATGGGATCTTTTTCATAAGAAAAAGGTTGTTGCTTGGGTCCTCTGTAGGCATCCTATATATCTTTGTGGTTTCTGAATTCTGACCTGCTCCTTTCATGTCCTAGAAGGCTTTTGAAAAGAGATGACATCTTGTCAGTCCTTTTCTCTCATCTCAGCTGACTCCTGCCAGCTGTTAAGTGGGATTAGCTGATATTTGTAAACATCATTTATATCTGCTGAAATAATTAATCCTAAACCCTTTTTTAGTTTGGCATGTTTACAAAGTGATATCTGGTAGTATGTTTATGAAGATGAGCTTTGGATTTTATTATCTGGAGCTCCCTGAAGTATTTCTCTATTAAATAATTATTTTGAGCAATTGGTACTTAAGTTCTTTTCCTGCTCTGTACAAGAGAAGTTTGGTATATTCAAAACTGGTGTCAGCTTAAAAGCTAGTTGTAAAATGCCACAGATTTTGAGTTCAGAAGCTATTAAGCAACAATAAAGCAATGTGAAATCACTTCAGATTTATGATGAAATTTAGAAAGAAGGAGCAAGTCAAGCATTCATATATATGGTTTCTTACAGCAAGTATATTACAGAACATATACAGTATGTATGTGTAATCACCCATCTGAAATTGTCTCAGCTTTTGAAAGATTGGGTCAGCAGCTCTTTCCAGGTTGTAAAGTAGAATCTCAAGTAGAACTGAAGGTAACCTGATTCTTCAGAAATTCAATTTTAGTTTTATTTCTAAAAGGACTTACTTGAATTCATGTTAGTTCCAACTGTTACATAACTTCTCCTGGGAACTGCTATTTAACTCAACCTTTCTCTAAGATTTGAGATGTCCCCAGTATGAGTTAGTTTTCAACACTGTATCTTCTGATGGTTTTAATTTAGGTTTTACTTACTTACGAATTTTCTTTTTTAAGAGCAGGCAGTATGGTTTGGTGAGTATGTGCAAAGAGCCAGTCTGAGATAATGGGAAACAAACAACTGGGGTAATAGTCTCTGCTAAGCGAGTCTACTGGATAGCCCTTCCTAGTGTGATAAAGGATAATTATAGTGTCTTCAGTTTGTTCAAGAAACTTGGGGCCATATCTAGTATAGTGTCTAATTTACGAGACTAGATGGAAGCTCGTTTTGTCAGCTCAGTTTTTCTCAGTCTCTCTTGGTCCCTATCTCAGCCCATGAGCCCTTCATTATATTTTTTCTCCCCTGTCCAGCTGCAGAGGAGAATGAGAGAGTGGTTTTGGTGGGTACTTGGTGTGTTGAAGAAAACAAGTGACGAAATTAATGAAACGTTACCTGCCCTTTCCCTGACGTGTGAAAACATCAAATTGTTTGTTACGTTGATTTAGTTGACTAGGGAACATCTAAAAGAAACCAAACAGTTTGACCTGGAAGGAACTTTTTAAAAAGAGACCAGTGCTGTTTTGTGTTGTTGCTCAGGTAGCTTAGCTTTGGACTCTCCTAAGGTGGGCTTGTGTCTTTGCAGATGGATCTTTGATGAGCTCTATCCTCAGCGTATTTTTAGTTTAGTGATAAAGCATTACTGTGAAGCTTTGGAATGCTACCTTATCTCTAATCCCTGGAAGCTAGGCTTTCTGCATTTGGACTTTTTTAGTTCAACTTAATTTTTCTTACAGTTCTAGCTCAACAACATTGCAGCTGAATGCCTTATTGAAGTTTTACTATGTAATCAGTGCACTTCTGTCTAATTCAGTATAGAGAGTTCCTGTGTATTCAGACAATTAGCAGAAGAGAATTTTCTTGATGAGAACAGCAACTTGAATGACAGCTTTTGTAGTTTGTCAAAGTATCTGTGTGTGCAGTGATAAATATTTGTAGCTAATTCTCTCAATTCATTATGCCTAGGTACTGCAAGGGTCTCACTACAGGGGATGATTCTACGAGTTTGCAGCAATTCTTAAGCATAGTCGGGTGAGTTAAGGTTGAACCTCTGTCCTTAACTCAGAATTTTCTTGCTTTTATGGGTTTTAAGTTATTCCAATTACACATCAATATTAATTACATACAGGATCAACTTTCAGAAGTGATGACTGATTTTTAGTTTTTTTAAAACTTTGTTTTTAAAGTCCTAACTTAAGGTACTTTTGGGAGCTAGACTGTTCAAAGGAGTTGAACATATGTTCTGTGCAAATCTGAGCTTCTTGAAAGAAAATTAAAGTTGGTCCATAGAGTCTGTAGTCATTTTGAATTCTGTTTCTGGTTATAATGTGGCCATCATTTAAAGTAAAAGACAGTAAAACTTGAAAAGATGGTTCCCAAGTAAGTGTTAACTGCCTTATATTATTCATAAGAATAATGAGAAGTTGATACTAGTTTCTACAAATTCAATAAAACAAAAAATACAGGTTAGCATATAATATGCCAATTTCTTTTTAAGCAGTTTTGTGGCTGTGATCTGCTTATGAAGGTGAACTTCATTATTGGAGACTAGGTTCAGAAGCATGTGCATGTGTGTTTGTACACCCAAGTCATCATTTTCCTAAATAATGGCACTTTATCTTGCTTTATGATAATCTAGCACAGCTTCTGTTTTGGGGTTTTTTTGGTTTGTTGGTTTGGCTTTTTTAAAGAGTGTAGTCAGAAAAGTTACTACAGCTGGGCCTAAATATTTCTAGAAGTCCCAGGATATATTCATTATGTGTAAATGTATCAAAGTAGTTGTTAGAGGTACAACTTAAAACCTACAAATGCAAGAGCTCCGGCTGGAACTGTCCCTTAACTTCCTACTGTGCTTAAATGTTGCAGCACATTGCCGACTCTTGTGAGACTTCTCTGCAGTCCCTAGGCATAATGAGCTAAGGAGAGCATTTAGCTTTAAAGAACTAACTATAGAGAGATAAATGTAAGTTGCAAAACTTGTATATCTATCCCCTGCTGTATCTCTTTCAGCCTTATTTCTTTGGCTGTCACAAATTCAGTTTTGCTGCCATCTTGAAAGAAAATTGGATGGAGTTTTTTTAATTAATCTCACTGAATTAGCTACAAATACTTGATCCACTGTACTTTCTCCCATCTGATCTTATGCCTTAAAATTGTCTGTTAAACTGCTGTTGCACAAATTAAAGTAGCAGAAATACATAAAACATAAACAAGGAACAAACATCTTGAACATTAACTTTTTAATTTCTTCTTCCAAAAGGATTTTTGGACCCTGAAAAGAAGCTTTTTTCCCATCGAATATTGTCAAGGGATGAATGTATTGATCCATTTTCTAAAACTGGGAACCTTAGGTATGTATATGGGTCTTAGGTGTTATACAGAACATAACAACAAACAGAGAAAATATGCTAAATAAAATAAAAGTTACTTCCTCTGCATTTAATGTGTTTATATCCTTCTTTGTCTGCCTCTTAAATATCAACACCATCTCAGTAAAACTGAGGTGTTGGGCATTGCAGCATTTCTACTTAATGGGTTCTGTGGTAGCAGAACAGTAAGAGCGTGATGCTGTGGCATCATGTTTTCACTTACACTTGTTATTCTTGTAATAACAGCCATATTTCCACTTTGTCTTGTGATCTTGCATAATGACTTTTATGTTGTGGGTTTTTTAATTAAACCAAAATTCTCAGTTTGAGTTTAATTCATAATTGAATACCAAGTATTCTGGCTTTCAAATGTGCTAAAAGCACCTTCTGTTCCTAGTGTTTCTTGAAATTAGGTCATTTAGAACCTTGAATTCATATTCTAGTCTAAATTCATATTCTGATCTTTTTCAGAATATAAAGCCAAGATATTTTCTAAGACAGATATGTTTAATGCAGCTTTATGAAATACTAGAAGCTACTGCCCCTCCACACCTGACTGTAGCAAATGACCAGCTTTTTTTCTTCTCCTGCTCTGTTTTTTTATGTGCATCTTAAGTACTCTACCTCCTCTTCCTCCTAGGTGATGGGTGATACGAAGACTTCTCTTTCCTTTATCTTGGATTGAATGAATCTACTCTTTAAAAACTCTTCTTGTGTCTTTTACCTGTCTATATATAGGTAGTGGATTGACCTTGTGATAATTGACTTTGGGCTATTGGTTGACAAAAAACAGTGAAAACTAGACTGAAATGTCGTAATAGTTTGTTCTCACAGAGGTTTCTTGTTTCCTGCTTTTAGCCTTTGGGACACAGACTTTAAAAGAGCTGTTTCCTTTTCTTTCACTAACTTTAATTTGTTGAAAGCTTTTTGAATTCCATGATTTTAATATTGTTAACGTTTTGTAAGTTTCTTTCGTAAGTTCCGTGTCCTGCAGACATGCTCCTAATAAACCAGAGCCTCAAGAGAAATTGCTTTCATTGCTTAATAAGTTTCTAAAACTGGCTTAATTTATCAATTGTTTTGTCTCTTAGAGATCTCTTTCCTTGTGGAGATTCCATGGTTTGCATCATTGATGACAGAGAGGATGTTTGGAAGTTTGCACCCAATTTAATAACTGTGAAGAAATATGTATACTTTCAGGGGATAGGAGATATTAATGCACCTCCTGGATCAAGAGAAATGCAAATGAAGAAGAAAGGTAATTAGACTGTTTTTAAACCACATTCATAACTTAGTCCACTTTTCAGACATGATGTAAGGCACTGAAATGGTCTTAGATCACAAGGGCAATCCCAAACTATTGGAGTTGACAGCACAAATGTGTGTAGCTTGGTGAAACTGGACTGTTCTTACTGAGAGCATTCGTTTTGGCATCAACCAGAGCAGAAGTGAAACAGTAGTAAGTGTTGTCTCTGGGAGCTGATTTGGCAATACACCAAACTGCTCAAGAATGTGTAGAGTGGGACAGTTTCTCCTTCACACCCCCATGTAAAACACATGCTGACTTTTTCTTCTCTGTGGGTTTCGCCTCTTCAGTCCCCTTCCTTGTCCTTGGGACTTGGAGGAATAGGTAATAAACTCTGGCCTCAACACACTGCTAAAAATGAACGTTGGAATCTGCTTGTCTCCCAGTCTAAATTGTGCTAATAAAATTAGTGTGAAGTTTTAGCACCTACTGAACATAATGTTTTGGCATTTGACACAAGAACCTTATGTTCAACAGGCTGAGCAGTGTAATACACATAATGGATTTAGAAAGTACACATTACTAGATTGGTAATTATTTGAGGGCAAAATGTATTTGACAACACAATGTCAAAAGAAAGAATTGTCAGACTTTTTCCAGTTTAGCCAAGGGTTTGGGGTTTTTTAATTTAATATTTGTGACATTGCTCTCTTTCCCTTCTTGAAGCAGAAGTGCCCAATACAACAATAGACATAGTATGGTTAACCTGCATCATGTCACTGTAATGTGGGACCTCTACACTTGACTCCTGTTGTTACTTGCGGGGTAGGAACACGGTCACAAAAAGGGAGACAAAGTAGCATGATTTCACACAAGTGTTCTCAGTGAACGTTTGTGTGCAAAGTTTTGGAAGTCTGCGTTGTCTTTAATTGTCTCTCTATTTCTGCAGACATCTGCAGACACATCCTAAAACTGTTCTTCTGCTTTTGACTCTATTAACCTTCTATTTGCATTCCATCAGTGTTAAATTGAGCTTGAATGTCATCTTTGTGTTGCTAAAATATATATCTTTTCAAGGACTAAAGTTCAATTATTTTATTATGAAAATTGGGTAATATGAAAGACATGGCTGTTTACAAGTAAAGTTCTTGTACTGTAGTTCTGGATTAGGACCTTATGAAGTAAATTCTGCCCCTGTCTGCCCCCCATTTATTTTCACTGTTCTACGTTGTAATCATAAAACTTACACTACAATATAAATCCTTTAAAGCTTGCAGAGTTAACAAATAATTACCTATGACCTGTGATATAAGGGGAAAAGAAAGAAGCTGCTTATATAACTTCTTTACAATAGTAATGTTTGTTAGGTTTGACAGTCCTTTCTAGTAATCATTGACACCTAGAGAATTTTAACAATTTTGAAAGGCCTAGTGATCATTTCCAAGCATAATGAAATTTAAATTCATATGTAAACTTTGTGTGAAAGGTCAATGAAAATTAAATTTTGGTTAATCTTAAAAAAAGGAAAAAGGGAAAATATTTGTTTTCTTTCTTGCCCGTGTCTTAGCAAACCACTCTACAAAACCTGAGACATTGGATTCAGCAGTGATTTCAGCAAAAGATGTTGAAGAAATAAAGAATGTTATATGTGTAGAAGAGCACAGTAATGGTCTTGAGAAAACTGCAAAGGACACTTGCACTGCAAATGGCAGTACTTCTGTAAGCAGTGAAACATCTGATGGGGATGTGTACTCTCATGATAAAGTTAATGCTCAGGACTCCTTAAATGATAGCACTGGTCACAAAATGGACAATGAGGTCACTGATGGTTTGGCAAATACAAAAGAATCTCAGATTTTTTCAGAACAAGTTGATAGTACAGTTGCAGAGAAGCAGCAAACCCAAGAGAAGACAACAAATGACTTGGACTTTGAACTGTCTAGTGACAGTGAAAGTGATGATGGATTGGATACCAAAAAGTCATCCACTTCTGTATCAGATAGTGAGAATGAGGAAAAGAGAAGTTGGAAGAAATCCAAACAACCTCTGCAGGATGAAAATTTGCAGCAAGAGAATTGCACTGATGTGAGTGAGAAAAAGGATGATCTGGTGAACCATTCTGGGGACACACAGTCTTTACCTAGTGAAGATATCCAGGACAAAATTGATCTTGAAGCACAGGAGGAAAGTGAACAGGAAAGCCTTTGTGATTTAGGAAATGGATCTGGAGACAAGAAAGAAGCTGAAACAGAATCTCAAATTAGTGAACAGTCTGGAATGACAATGGGTGAGTCTTTAAACCAGAGCATGGAGGAGGAAGAGGACGAAGATGATACAGATGACGACGACCATTTAATATACCTCGAGGAGATCCTTGTGCGAGTTCACACTGATTATTACACAAAGTATGATAAATATTTGAAAAAAGAGATTGAGGAAATTCCAGACATCAGAAAAATAGTACCAGAACTAAAAAGTAAAGTCTTGGCAGATGTAACCATAATATTTAGCGGACTTTACCCAACAAACTTCCCTATTGAAAAGACACGGGAACATTATCATGCCACAGCACTTGGAGCTAAAATTGTGAAGAATCTCGTGCTGAGTGCTGATGATCCTGATAAAGCAACACATCTCATTGCAGCAAGGACAGGTAGGTATTTGAGCAGCTTTTAGACTGTTAGAGTTCATGCTCTTTTGTACAATCTACAGACTTTAATGTAACTGAGAATCAAAATCAAAGGAAGGATTCTTCCTAAAACAATTTAGCATCCTTTATAAAAGAATCTTTCTCTTCTTTTTGCTCAAATGTGACTTTCAATTGTTAAAAGTAGGACCCACTAAATACCCTCTAATGTAATGTGTCATATCCCAGTTTTTTGTTAAGAATTGGCAGTACTAATAGTCAAAGACTCAAAATTATTGAATAGAAGCTTTTAATATTTGTGTCAAAGTTTATAGTCATCTTGATACAAAGGTGTAGTAGTACTCTCATTTTCTCAGAATCACATCTTATGGTTTAGTTTCACTTGGTATGGAGTTCAGACAAATTATTTTTAGAGACTGCTAACACTCTGTCACTGCACTGTGCTTAACCTGTATTGTTTTGTCAAAGGAAATGTAAGAGAGTGCAGTGTAACTTTTAGGTTGTCTTTGAGAAAGCTGCCTGTTTTTTCATAGCTGTAATGGATAGCAATGTACCATTGGTAGCTGCCATAGAGGGGCTACCAGTCAACAGCTCTAGTTTCTAGCACACTTTTTTTTTGGGTGCACCCTTAGGCTTGGTTCCCTCACTGCTGGCCTTTCGAATTTACATGGAATCTAAATACCTGGTAGATCAAAGCTATGAAATCCAAAAGTAAAACTGCATGTTTTAAATCATCTAAAGCAGCTAGCTTTAGGACACACTTAGATGTCATAAGCAAAGAAATGCATTATCTGCCACCTATTGTTTTTGGGGGTTTTTTGACTGCAATTCCTATGAGGTTTTAGTACATCAGAGGCAGCTTGACTTCATTGGCTTGTATTTTAAAGAGAGAGTACTTTCCTCAAAAGTCTATATGTCAAGAGGCATTTATGTAGTAAAAGCATGTGATATAAATGGAGATAGACATTTTAGTAGTAAAAACAACCTAAAACTCAGGAGATGGAATTAGATGCATTGAGATTAGTTAGGATTCTGGGCTGTGAAGATGTGATAATTGCAACAGTGAATATGAAGTTTTGAGATCAATGGATGCATCAGTTTGGGACTCCATTGTTTTACCAAAGTTGCTGAACAGCTGTTTTTAAATTCCATTAATAGTAATACATATTTCAGCAAGGAATTATGCAAGTTCGTACTTCACTGGAGACATAATAGCCATCAATATAAGAGATGTTTTTCCAATTTCAAATCTTAAAATGCTTTATTTCAAAGTTGCTTTGTTTATCTGAAACTAGATGGCTTCTGAATGTAGTTATACATCAGATGCAACTATTGTGTGGTGGGGTAAAATTGATAGGATAAATGTAGAGAATCTCCTAAGCATGGAAATTTCTCTAGAGTGAAGTGTTGAAAAACATATCATGTGCTAATGAGAAGCAGTTGACGTTTTATTTGGTTTTTTTGGAATGTACAGTTTGAGGGTTCTGTGTTTATGTAGGTGCATCTATGCATCCTTGTGTCCTATTTTTCTAAGTACATTATTTGCAACCTGCTCATTCTTAGTGAATTGTACTAAAGTATATCTGAATATGAAAAATTATTTTAACTTTGTTTTTTGATTAAATTGCATATTGTGCTAATTCTAGATGAGGTAAACTGGCAGTCATTTCTGCCTAATGGGCAATACTGTTGTCATCTTTCATCATCACTTAATAATTATTTCTGTAACAATGGCAATGAAATAGAGGGAAATAGAGTGAATAAAACTGTTCTCCTTTGTAAGATCCTTGTGGATTGACTGGTTTTGGTTTTGTGATGAGGTTTTGGGGTCTTTTTAAACTGGAGACTATTATTCTCACCTCTGGAAGGTGGGAGTAGTTATGCTGCATCATTCTAATTTCATGAAGGAAACTTCTTAATCAGAGATGTTAAGGATATGAATTTTGTTCTGTCACAGCTGGATTTGTGATAATTCATCTGTCAATGTGATTTTCATAGTGATTCTTTTTTGGTTAGAGAGGAAATTCTTACAAGCCTTTTGCTGACAGTAAGCCATACAAATATTGCATCTTTGGCTCCTGTGGCAAACATCTGAAGCGCTGCTTGTTGTCTAATTGCTGGTAAAAAGGCGAAATAAAAGCATGTCCCTTCTTGAGTTTTATTCAGAAGTCAATGTTGTGAGACCAGGTAACGTTATTATCTATACTTTTATCTTTTTTTCTTTTTTTAATGTGTTTGTGAAAAGCGATTCCGAAATACCTTTTAGTTCAGTCTTTCTAGGTGACACCACTAACAGCAGCAGACTTGGGACTATGACAAGCAGCTGATTGTGCATGTTTACTTTGCACTAGCTGAGATGTAAGGAAAGGCAGATACTTAATCTGCAGCAGTGTTTGAGGGTAAATACTATTAGCTTTCTCATTTTGAAGGCAAAGGAAGAATTTGACAGAAGACATAAAAGGGAAGAAGTCGGTGTGAAACAATTACCCCTTAGGTCCTGAAGTGATGGGGTTTCCCCTGTGAAGTGACCTCATCATAGCTTGGTGCATTGAAATTAACAGCTACTGAAAAACATTTTAGGTTGTTTTTGCAGCATTTCCCCCAGCCTATTAGAGTAAATAATTTAAATTTCTCTTATTCTTTATATATACTTGTCTCTTTCTTTGCAGATAGGCTGTTTGTTTCCCTGCAGGCACAGGTACTTTGAATTCTAAAACGAAATAAATCCTTGTCCTTGAAAACAATTAGGACTTTTTCATTACATAGGGCAGAAAATACTGTCTGCCTGAATTACTGTAAAATATTGGATCTTTGCATCATCTAGTTGGCTTTGATAAAGTGTGACTGAGAAAAGGCTATCCTGTAGTACTTTCCATTTGTCTATGGGCTGCATAAATCTTGCTTCAGTTTGAAACATCTGCTGTTTGCTTTAAGCATCAGTAAACTGCACTGTAGGATGAGATTTTATAGCTGTGTACACACTTGGCTAAGCAGTTATCACACTATTTCATAAACCTTGTTATGTTCCTTTCTGAACAGATGAAAGACACTCCAGTTGATTCTGGTATTGAGTTTTTGCTGGTGTAGCAGATAGAGCTGTTCAGATCTCTCAGAAATTATTGTAGTGTGGTAGGAATGGAAATACATCAGTTTAGGCCCCAAAATTTTTTATTTTTCAAAATATATATGAGTCCATGCCATTTCCTACTCCTATGATGTGTCAACAGCGGTTTTTTCCTGAAAAATATGTTCAAGGGCTGTGTCTTTTTAAAAAAATTTGGTTAAGCATTGCTCTAAACTTGGCTACTGACCAAGTAAGCCTATTGCTTTTATTGGTAAAGCACAGTGCAAAGTTAAACCTGAACTTTAGGCATAGCTTCAGAACAGCACATCTGTCACTTGTCTTAGGTCAGTGTTCTTGCAGAAGAGCTTCTGTGTGTGATTATTAATCAAGATGTATATATAAAGATCATCTGAAGAGAAATAAGCTTTTAGTGATCAGATTTTCCAAGCAATGTCTGGCAGCCTGGTTGCGAACTGCCATAAGGATATGTTGATTTTGGTGTGTTGGAATCAGGAGAGAGTTCTGCAAGTGCTGCTGGTGATCTCTCCCCATCGTGTGCTTTGGTTAGTCCTGGCACAGCCTTGAGCATTCACATGGAGTTCCTCATGGGTGAAATCAAATCAGAGGCCACAGTCAGCTGGGCACTGTTTTTAACAAGTTCAGAAATAGAATGGATAAGCACCTTCCCCAGCTTTGAAAATAACATTTTCCGATACTATCTGCTTCAGACTGTATCCATCAGAGAGTAAATGTCATGAATTTGGCCCCCAGTTGCTTCATGTGGAAAACCTTCTGTGCCTTTTTAACTTCTTGGAACAGCTTTAGAATTTGAAGTAGGGAAAGGTGATTAGATGACAATAATGCAAAAAAGTAGTCGGGAAAATTAGTTTTTCTTTAAGTGATTTTCAGCTCAGCTGGATAATTCAGAGGTTTTTAGCTGCATCAGAAGTATTGTTGCTTGGATGGATTAAAATCTTCTTGATGTTTTTTTCTTTATAAGTGTAAGTCAAAAAGGAGAAGTTACACTGGGGAAGGGGAGAAGAGACAGCAAACATATTATCACAGTGCTGTTTTTCCTCCCAGTTAAATTTGGTGTTTCACCAAATGTTGCTTTAAGTACATTATACATGTGAAATCTTGATTTGTGAAGATACCAGCTAGAAATAGGGAGCCCTCCCCAACAGGATGCAGTTGTGTTCCCTCATGCAGTTTTTACTATGCTGGAGTTTGCAATAGGCCACTGCACTTTAGAAATGGGGAGGAGGCAGAAGGCCTTGAAGTTGTGAGGTGAGAAAGGTAAGACTTTTTGTAGGTGTGTTTGGTTACACACAAGTCTGTCACCAGCTTTCACAGAATCCTAGAACATTTAGGTTGTTAGGGACCTTAAAGACTGTCCAGCTCCAGTAGCAACTTCATACAAAATTGTGCTATTTTGGCTTTCATGTTTAAGTTTTCTGTCATAATCCTGTCAACTAGAAGAATTTGCATAGCTCCTCAGCATACATCCAGCATGAAACAATCAGATATGTGTACATGCAGAATGTGGGGGTGGGGAGGAAGGGGCAGCAAGATGAAACACCTGGCATCAGTGCAGAAACATGAGTTTGAAAAACAGTTGGAGAAAACCATCTCCTTGTGTAACTTCAGATTTAACATGAGGTGAAGGTGCAATTTTACAGTTATGTCGATGTTTCCCCTGATGAAGTCCAAAAGGAATAGCATAGTCCCATCTGTCCAACAGCATCAGCAGTTCTGGTTAACTGTTGTGTGTGCTTACTAGTGAAACCACTACTTTCTGTGTGGTATTCAGTCAGCTTCAGAGCTGTTATGTGCAGGACAGTATTGCCAGCTGGGTCTGATATTTGATTCAGTATCTAATACCAGGCACAGGTACTTAAACTTCTACCAGGCTTCTTGCTCTTGTTGCTTTTGTTTTTTTGCTCTGAAACTCTTATGCTTACGAACCTGATTTTACCATCCTGTTTATAACAGCTGTCTTCTTACTGGTTTGTTTTTCTGATATTGTCATTTCTTTTCTCCTTTATTCTCAAAGGAAAGCAATGTCCAGGTTAAGGTTTAAACTTCTTCAAGCCTTTTTCTCCCAGATCTCTTCAACTGATTCTCTTTCAGAACCTTTGCTTTATTTCCTCTGAAATATAACCTGTGTATAAATTAATACAGCTTTGTACAAAACTGTTTCTAACTGCAGGTATTCCTACAATTCTTATTGAGGTTAATTAAATATTAATAATACCTCCAGTCAAAGCTCCTTCTGGTACTGTGAACTGGCTCATTTCCAGCAACTGTTGCATGAGATTTCTCTCAGTTGTTTTTGTGACTGATAATTAGTTGGAAAACAGATTTTTTAAATCACAGTGTGTATGTTTCAGGGATTACATTGACCTCCCTTATTAGGGTTTTATGTTTCAGGCAGTTAAAACTTCTTGAACTGCAAAGATGTGCTGGGTTTAACACAGTTGAAATTCTAAAATTGTTTTTTGCTGAATCTTTGTTGGACAGTGGTTTTATTTTTATTTCATGGCAAAAATTAAAATATGACGTGTCCAAATCATTAGAGGTTTGGCCAGGGCTGTATCTTGAAATACTTGTTCTTGTGTTTGTGCGTATCTTGGGTTCTTAATTTAACCTTTTTTTTCAATGATACTAACATAGAGTAAAGCTTTATATGTACAGCTCTTACATCATGAGCTGTGCAATTGGTTGCATTTTACAGCTGAAAAAAAGAGGAAATGTATTTGTGCACACAGTATTGTTTTCTGTTAATCAAAAATCCAAGAAAAAAACATGTATACAAGAAAAATGTAGCCCTACTCCTGTATTCCATTGGGCTTGAGGGATAAAAGATAGGGAAACAGATGCTTTCAGCAGTTTGACAGAGGACAATTATCTCTTGCCCTGTTTATTTTGTCTTTTAATCTTACAGATGTCTTAAACTGAGCTATCTAACGAACTAGTTAGGTCAATCCTCAAGTGCATTTCAGTTCATCTGGCTATCCCAGTGGATTGTAGTTCAAGGTTGTACAAAGGGTATTAAATATTTGAGATTAGCTGCTTCATCTCATCTTCAGATTATGTGAAGAAGTGTGGGTACTTCAAGATTTTCATCTGAATTGAAACAAGTAAAATCATATTGTTAAATGACAGTGATGAAGATGAAACTCCAGGGAACTGTGATGGAAACATCACATTAATTTACTGTCCTTGCTTCCTTGTCAGAATTGTTCTGAAACTTGATTTTTTTTTTTTTTAATGGAGGCTTCATTGCTTCATTGTTCTTATGTGTGTGAAAACAGACAAAGGCTCATATTATTAATATTATTATATTTTATTTTGTTCCATTTGCTGTTGTTAACTCACTAGTGTTAATGTTTTTTCCCTGATTCTCCTCCCCATCCCACTGGGGTGGTTAGAGGAGTCAGAGTGGCTGGGATTAAACCACAGCACTGATTTTGGTGCTATTTGGCAGATTTATAGCAACTTTACTGAGTTTCTCTCTTATTCTGACATCCACAGAGAGCAGAATTTAAGATCAGCTGTTACGTGCAAGCCGCACTGTTCGTGGTTTCACCTGGACTGCATGCTAGCCTGACATGTTGAGTGGGTGACAGTCTGTTAGAAGGTAGCACGCTGTATGAACAGCCTATGTATGTGTAAAAAAGTTAGTATGATAAGTTAGGCTTCAACAGCATTGAAAAGCTGCTTCTTCTTGGACTACTAACAAATATAAATGGAGGAGATGTTGTTCAAAAGTGCATTTGTGTTGTTTGTTGGGCTAACATGCAGGGAAGATGTAGAGATTTTCTGTATGAATCTTAGTGGGCTACTTCCATGGTGCCAGTTCTTCAGAAAGTTACCTTCATCCAGCTTGAGTCTGAGGTTCTGCATCTTTCTTAGATTCTCACTTCTGTTAGCTGTGACTGTTTTGTTGGATTGGGAGGAGTGTTGCCTTTTTTTTTCTGTACAATTGATGACAAAGTGTTCTTAGTTTTAACTATGAGCTGGTTTATCTTCTGTGTTTCTGGGAGCACTGTTATGTTGTGTTTGACTGTAATAGGCACAGAAAAAGTACGGCAAGCTCAGGACTGCAAGGATCTCCATGTTGTAAACCCTGATTGGCTGTGGAGCTGCCTGGAGCGCTGGGACAAGGTTGAGGAACAGCTCTTTCCCTTAAAGGATGACTACATCAAAACACACAGGTGCGTGCTATTCCTTGAGGGAATAGGGGCCATGAAAACAGGTTATTCATACAGTAATGCTGATTTGTTAATAAGCTGGTTTCTGACAACTTCAGAATGGTGTGCACTGCTTATGGATTCTATGGAAGAACTCCCTGTTTTTGTCCATTTCTCTTTTGCTTAAACTACTGTCAAGGAATCAGGAGGCAGTTCAATAACCAGCACAGTCAGGAGAAAACTTACTTACTTTAGCAGTTAGTAACTCTTTTAATTTGGAGAGATTACCCTTTTCAGTTCATCCATAAGCTAGCATAGGGAATGCCACCAAGGCACAGGATCATTCATGCTGCCAAAAATGTACTTACTTTGACTACATGAAGAGCTGGTAAAGTATGGAATTTTTTGGTGAAATGTGGTAGTGACAAGAAAGAGAGAAACAGAAAAATATCATAGAAAATTCTAAGAAGAATTGGAAGGCATGAATATAGCAAAAACTGGAAGAAAGGAAGTAGTGAAAGGCAGTTTTGGGATGATAAGAAAGTGCCAAAAAAGAAAAGGTTAGAAATAATTAGTGCCCTAGGGTGACAGTAAGTAGAAGAGGCAGCCAAAAACATTATTAGCAAAGAGGAAGTCGGATGGCTGTCGATAACAGTCCCGTGCAGGATAGTGGCATGCTAAAGTAACTCATGACAAGGTACTGTCAGGCCAGCTTCTGCTTCATGACTTGTCTGTTTGGATAGACCCACAATGCAAGCCTAATGGAGGCTCTTCCCTTCCATGTTTAGATGGGAAGGAGCACAGCATAATGGGGTTTCTGTATTAAACTGATGCTAGAGATTTACTTTCAACCTACAAGATGCCCTTTGAGGGCAGAACATGGATGTATAAGGCTTTGAAGACACCAGAAGAAGAAACGTGGAAGTGAGGGCATCTGTCAAATGTGACACTAGGTAGAGACACAGGATCCCTTTAAGTTAGTGAAAGACATGTAGCCTGCTTATGGGCTTGACTAGGATACTTAATCTTTAGAAAGTACTATCAGATGGTTTTTGATCAAACTTTGGAATATTTGCATGGGATGCTTAATTTGTCTCAGACCTGACACTGCTAAGTTTGCAGCAAAATCCTGGACAGTAGCTTGTGAACATTTGTTTTTTGATGTCTAGATGAATGTTAATCTTCCTCCCTCTATTCATTTACTCTTCCATTTTACTGAAACATGATAATTTTTCCTACTTCTGTGTTTCAAATAGATTATATCTTAACTTCATACTTCCCCCCCACCCAAGCTTCAGTCAGTAAGATTTCTATATTAATGCGAATATTTTTACTTTAACCCAGCTTCTTTGGAAAAGATTTTCTCCTTAATGAAGCTGCTTGAAATAGTAATTATGGGTCCAAAGCACTTATAAGCTAGGGGAGGGGAAAAGTCTGAGAAAACATTTGCATGTAAAATGAACTTAAGATGGCAAGAAAAGAATAGGTAAACTTGGAATTGATTTACTGTGTTATTGCTACAAGACTACTTCAGAAGCATCCATAAAAACATCTGGTAAAAAGCATCTCTAGATTCTTTTCGAATCTTTTTTTAATATAGCATTGCTTTCATGGAGCATAGCATGCCATTTTATTTGATGGGGGTTTTTTTTGATGATTTTTTAAAAATTATTCTATTTGCTTGCTTTTTTTTGTGGCACTTCATCATAATTGGATAGTATGCTGTAATGTGATTCCTGCAGACTGATCTCTGAGTGTTTCTGCTGACACTTTTAAAGTTATGTTTTTAAAATGCAGCAGGGTGATTATAGGCAGTTTAGTATTTTTAAAAATTAGGATGAAATGCAAGTTAATACTATGTGTTTACTTTATCTCAGAGTGAATTTGGAGAGTAAATAGAAAGATTGATACAATAGCCTGCTTTTGCTTTGTTGCATGTATGCAGATTATCATGCTTTGCTAGTTGTGCTGTTGTTACTACCTGGAAGCCATTTCAGTAACTTGATGTGTTTTTAAGGCACACTTATTAATATTTTAGTAATTTAAACATGACATTATCTTGTATTTGCAGTTTTCTGTTTTAAATTCAGTGAGATTTTAATGAGGTGAGGAGAAGAAATGTTTCTTCAGAGATTTTCCAAACCATTTCACTCTTCTACTTCAGAAGAAAAGGGAATGCTCGTTTTTTCTGTTCTGGTTAGATAGTTCATTTAAATTTCTAATGCAGTTTTTTTTCTAAACTCCGTCTAACAGAGAAAATAGCCCTGCCACATTTCCTGATACACCCAGCACATTTCAGACAGCTCTGTTTCACCCAACACCCATCCATCCGAAGTCTCAACCTGGTCCTGAAGTTCGAATTTATGATCCTAACACTGGAAAGCTGATCAGGAAAGGCACACAGACATCTGGGCAGTCAATGTACATCCAGTCTCCAGCTCCTCCCATCACCTTGCCAGTCCACGGTGAACACTCCTCCTTCAGGTACCTAAAGCATAGCTAAGAGTCACATTATCTACATTTCTAGATTTTGTAGTAGATCTTACTCTTGTTATCCTTTCATTTGATCAAATTGGCATTTTTGCTTTACTTTGTTTGCTTTCTAAAAAGCCAAGAAAATGAGCAAAAGTGAATAATCAGCTGAAGTGAAGTCAGGATGCTGCAATTGCAGATGGCTTTTTGTGCCTCACTGATGTGGAACTGGAAACCTCAAACCAAATAAATTCCATGTGTAGTGTGTTTAGTCTAAAGAATGTTACAGTTACTGATCTCTGAAGTGAGGCAGCTTGATGTTTCTTAATGAGTCTTAGAATACTGGACTGTTTTTTTTAATAAAATGTACCTGATAACATTGGTTCTTGTTTATAAAATTTTCCTCTTCACCTAATTCCTCCAAATGGGGCATTAACTTTGTTTTTGAGGAATATCAGAAGTGATGGAAGATGTGTGTAGCTGACTGAGCGTTGTGAAATAAGGCCATAAGGCTGAGTGCTCATTTCTAATCTTAGACCACAAAGTCAAGACATTAATTCTGCAGGAGGAAGAGGCAGTCTGCTTTCTGAAGTACAAAGGCTGTTATCTCTCTGGACTTTGTCAAAATCTGTGTTAATCTGTGTTTGCAAAAGCACCTCTTGTCTCTTAAGGATGTGTAAAATATCTAGAATTCATCCTCAGTTATCTAAGTAAAAGATCTGACTTTATGGAATTCTAACAAGTTTAGCAAGGCTTGTTCATTCCAACGGTAAGGAAGTATCCAGGTAAAGGCAAAGCTTTTCTTTGTAAAGTAGTCTGCATTCCCTTGTACAATATGATCAGAGTACAGCAGTTGTTACAAAGCAATTCAGTTTCCAAAAAATATAAATCACAACAGTAAGTGCACAGTTTTCTACCTTTCTTCTCCCTTCCATGCCACTTCAGCAGTGTTATCACTTGTAAAGATTTAGTGTCTTAGTGTAGCTTATGTTTCCACTCTGTCTTCTGTTGTTAAATATTTCAGCCTGGGTTTTTTTTTTCGGCTGTTTCTGTTTGTAGCCTTTTTTTTATTTCAGCTTTCCTCTGAAAAACACAGGTTCCCCTCCAAAAACACAGGTTTTTGGGAGTCTCTCTTGTTTGTGAAGATGTCCTGTTTTCAGTTCCTTTTTAACTGTATCTTGTAAAGTCTGTTTTAATTTACTATGACATGGTAAATGAGCTTTAAAAACTTCAAATAATCAAGATACAGCATGTATCCAGGGAGGAGCTGAAAAATTTCTGGATTTTTTTGATCAGTGGAAAGGAATTTTTCTGGAAATAAAGCTGAGAAGGTTTTACCTGTATGTAATTGTTATGACACTTGTAAGGTGCTTCAGTATGATGGATTGATATCAATACATCATTGAATGCTTTCAAAAGAGTAGGTTTTAATGGTTTTCCTACATTTGTCAACAACTTGATAAGAGTTTGTCCACACCTACACCTATTTTTCCTTAATGCTGAGGTGCTTCTTAACTTGAGTATCTTATTGAAAAGGAGAGAAATATACTTTAGCTGTACTCTTAGTTGAATTTCATAGAGCTTCAGACAGTTTTGAGGGTGGAGTGAGGCTGTGTCTCCTTTCTGCTCACTTCTTTTATTTCAGTTCAGTGGGGGTTTTTTGTGACTATGAGTGCTCAGAATTTAGATGTTTTAATCTGACAGTGAATCCAGTTATTCAGTGCTGCAACTTTACCCCACAACTAAGCAGCTGTAAGAAAAGAGATGAGCATAAGATCTATGCTGAGAAAAATTATTTTCATTCTCCTTTCCTGTTGATTTGGTTCTACTGGTGTAGTTGATGACCTGTAAATGCTAATGTCTTAACTGGGACAAGTCTCTATTCCTCAGAGCAGTTCCACCTTCTTTAGTTAAGATCCTGAGGAGTGTTTTGGCAAAATCTAAGAGAGAAGCAAGGCAGTGTTTTAAGACCACAGTGCAGACAGAGCAGGAAGGCTGTGAAAAAGTAACAAAAAGCCAAATAGAAACAGCTTTGCTGTGTCTTGACTGAGGAAGAGCTGAGCCAGTATTTTGAGCTTTGTCTTAAAGCATATGTCAATGATAGCTTTTTTTAAAAAAGGTTCACATCCACTTTAAAATTTGATATCATACTTGTCTTAAGAGAAAACTACATTAGTGCAGCAATTTATTGGTAGAGAACAGTGTATTTTTTTGTCCTGACAGATGTAATGTGCTCCCTTGTTCACATTCTACAGAAATAGGGGAATATTTGTAACTAAGCCATTGATTTTAAATAGAGTTAAAGTTGTTGGCACTCACAACTGCTCCTGTTGCAGGTGGGTGTAGTCAAGGCTTCCAATCATTTTCTTTAATAGTTTCTCAGACCTTCATCTGATTCTGAATTTCAGATAGTGGGAAATGGAATTGCACTGCTGTGAGTGGAAGCCCTTGGGGACATGATAGCTGCATGTGGCATAGCAATGGCTCTTGGTGTCATAGTCTAAGAGTAGACCTTCTTGTGCTTAGGAGAGAACCTTTTCCTTGCAAGGCTGGTTATTGCAAAGGGCTTCAGGTTGTCTAAATACCATTTCATAAGAACTGTTTCAGTTCTCACGGTGTTGGATTTTAACGTTTTTAGTTTCTTTCTGGGATTCAACTTGAAACATAATTTAAAACTGGATGTAGTTAGTTTAAATTTGTACATGCAGTTTGAAGTGAAACTGTCACCAGTGAATTACAGATCTGAGTTGCATTCAGTTAATGTAGTCAACATTTCAAGCAACAGATCTTGCCATTGTACTCAGCTCTGAGACTTGAGCACCTGCTTTTATCAAGACTGTTGCAGCCCATGCGGAAGAGTGAACAAAGTTTGCAGCTGTAGTAGAAGGAAAGGGAATGCAATGCTGCTTGGGGGCTGCTGATGGCCAGCAGCTCTTCTTGGTCTGAAAACAGGAAGGATTCCTCTCTAAAAATAACCTGCATGTCAGAGCTTTGACATGCCTTATGTATCTCAGCAATTTGCATTTTCATACAGAAACAGTATTATACAAACATTGCAGTAAACACTAAAATTGTAATGGGTCATGAGACTTGTAATGTAGTGTTGTTCAAAGTAATGCAAAAGCTAATGGCAGCTTGGACTAGAATAAAGTTATACTGTGAGTTACATTTTAGTGAACACTAGTAATATGCTAACAGATGAGGCAAGGCTTAAAACATGAGTGTCATTTACATGTGAGAAGTTAAAAGTAGCACCCTGGTTTAAAATAATGCTAAAGATGCACCAAATGCTTGGTTTGAAGAGGTGTGTCAAGGAGGTGTTGGTGGCTTAAGTCATACTTGAAGATTTGTATAAACTTATTGCACTTACAACATTTTTGTCTGAATTTGTATGCTCATAGTTACTATTTTTCCTACTTAATGCTATCAATGGTATTATGACAGCAAAAATACGAAGTGCCAAATTGAGCACATGACTGGAATTTAAATATTTTTAACATTTTCATGATGATGATGTTACTTTGGCTTTTACCCTGATGTATCAAGTATAGTGCTTGTTACTTCCACAAATGTTGTACCCATGCTGCACATATATATGTCCTTGTGAATGTAAGACTGGCAAGCACCAACCATCCTCTGCAGGGTTGAATATGGTGTTATTTTTTTAAAAGTACTTATGAATCTCGTTTAATTAGAAGTAAATGTAAATTCCTGCATTTTTATGTTTTTAATTTTTATGAAACTTTACAGGCAGCTGAAAATGTAAAAGCTTAAAAAGTTTTTGACAAAATAAAAATGTCTTACAAACCTTTAAGAAGACTTTAATTCACATTGCTTTTGGACTGCTTTCATGAGGAGGCCCAGTGTTTCTTATCTAGTAGTAGTGGGAAAATACTAGGAAAAACATCTGACAGAAGCCTTTAGAAGCTATTAATACAGTTATTTTACAGTTAATATTTGTGTGCAATATAGTCAAGTATGATCTCACACTATTCTACAAAAGGAGAATCTCTTGTCAACCATATGACAATGTGTTCTTAAAAAATCTGCTAGATTTATTTAGATTTATTTCTAGTCTAAGAAAATCTGCTTGGCTGTCATGCCACATATAACTTCTGTAATTCTTGGAATGGTCAAGCTTGTAATATTTTTAAGAGAGTTGTGTAAGATGCCTATAGCTTTTTTTTTGTCATTCTCTGTTTTGCTAAGAATGTCAATGGCATCGCCACATTTCCTGCCTAGGTTACATATTTAAAAAGCAAGGAAATAATACTTTAAAAGAACTTTTTGGAAAATATAGTGGAATGCCATATTATTTTTGTCATCTACCTGTGAAAATTACTGTCTGATAGCAATTTAGTAGCAAAAGAGAACAGGGTGATCTTTAAAATAGAAAACATAGCAGAGGGGAGAAAAAAACATGCAACCCAAAAACGGTTAGCAGTGTTGAGAAACTCTAGCAAAAAACCAGTTTGGTTAGTTCATATTCACAGCATCCAAATTGTTTAAGCTTCACAAGAAATTCCACTGTACGGGAATAAGAGACTACAAAGGGGCATGTGTCTGCTAGGCTGCTGAGTGAGTTGTGCTATCTTGCTGAGGCATCTTCTGCAGCAGAGAGTGCAGGTCTGGGTAGCACAGCAGTGGCTGGGCTCTTTTCCCTCACAACTTCCCATTCAAAGCAAGATTTCAAATTTCCTGCACCTGTCCATGGGATCTGAGAAGAGAGATGTGTATTTGCAAAATATGAGCTGTCAAAATGAGCAAAATTGATAGCTTTGTGTGGCTTTCAGATTTCATACATTCTGGAGGAAAAAACACCCTTGATATTTAGATAATGTTCTTAAGAAGCTGTCAAGTTGACAAAAGGAGAAATAGTTTTGTAGGACCTTACCTATGGCTGACTAGGTTTGTGTAAGTTGTAATGGCTTTTTTTGTGAGAAACTGTTGGTCTAAAGCTGATGCTTGTAAATCCTGGTTTGATGAGAATCAGCCATTCTGCATAGAAACTTGTCCACAGAGACTACGCTGTAACCTTTTTCAGTCATAGTCACCCTCAGAAACAGGTTGATGGGCTCTCACCTGTTAGTTGCAGCTTGAAACTGCTTGTGATTTCAAATACAGTCACTTTTATACCTGCTATTGGTAGTATTCTCCAAATGCACAGTCTCATGGCTAACATAAATATTTTGTGACCCAGGAGCTTTATGACCTTTGAATTGGATTCTGGGTGATACTGAGCTGCTGTAATTTGTTCCAGGAGGCTAATGTGACAGACAGTACTGGTAGTTAATCTGTACTGTATAGTAATTTAGCTGCTAGAAATTTTTAGTACTTAAGTAATAGTCATAGAAAAATTTACCCAAGGAAGGTAGAAGCCTCCTGCTGTTTCTGTACATGTAGTCTATCTTTTTTTTGCTATAAAGCAACTCCCATGAAGCTATGATTATTTTATCCATTTTAATGGAGATTTTTATATTGCTTTTTGTATCTGCATGTTTGAATTAAATACAGTAATTAACAATATAATAGAATACAGACTAAAAGAGAAAGCTACCATATTTCAATATGCTAGCTAAAAAGAAATATTAGCTGTTTTGCATCTTGTCCAGGCTTAGCATGTGGGAAATGTCTGAAGATTGAAGCTGCAGAAGTGCTCTTTCTACATCCAGAACTCTCATCTGTAAGGTTGAGAAATAAAAGGGTATACTTAGAGACGCAAAAGCCTAGCATAGGTCAGGAAAAATGCTTTAGAATATAGGCATTGCTTTTGGAATAATAAAATTTATCAAGAGATGGAGAAACTCCACTTGTGGAGGAATATTAATGTATTTTAAGGGCAACGCATCTGCAACTACTGAAGCTCTTGGCAACAAGAAAGGTTTGATGGTTACTTAAAAGAACAATACAAAGGCAGAAGAGTGAGTGCCTTGTCAAAGATAGAATAAAAACTTTAGCTGTCAGACTGAAAATAAAAGCATTAATCAGGAAACTTGACTGACCTGTTGATGAACACACAGCTTTATTAAGCGAAGTCGTAGATACATGACAGTCATAAATTGTTTATAGGATTTTATTTGTAGCTCTGAATCAAGTAAATCTTTCTTATATGAGACCCCTGAATTTTTTCAGAGTTGTTCAGCCACATCAACAGCAAATGTTTGAAGAAGATGAACTACCAGCAAGTGAAAATGAAGAGCAGCCTGGTCCATCTAAGAGGAAACGCCAGCCAAGTATGTCTGAAACAATGCCCCTGTACACTCTATGTAAAGAGGATTTAGAGAGTATGGATAAAGAGGTGAGCTTAACTAATTCTGACAGATTTTTAACATTCTAACTTTCATTAAATTATGCATGTATGTGAACTGACCTTGTATTACACTACAGTAACTTTAAATAAAAGCCACAGCAGACAAAAGTATGGCTCCGGCTAAAATGCAGTTATGTTCTGCAAAGCAGAACAGAATACTGTGGGATGTAAGTAGACCTTTAGTGTAGAACCTCATTTAAGAATAGCTTTTTCACATTAAACATGTTACTGAATTTGCTGTGTGGATAGTTTTGCCACGTGTCACTTTAGAGATTATTTGCTTTGCTTTTTTTTACAGTAAATCTCAAAAATAGTCTGGATAAAAATCAGTGGTGGGGTGGGAGAAAGAAGAGAGGTCTGCAGGTATAAAAGGCACAGACCTTATGGAAGATTGGGGAGATAAACAAGAGCATAGGGCCTCGTTATCCATAGACATGCAGTTGCAGTGTTGTTAAGTCATAGGTATAATTGTTATGCAGGGGAAGGGAACTTTCTGTTGCAGAGTGAACAGTATGTCTTCCATACAAAAGCACTTCATTTGCAATTCATTGTGAATCTCTAGCTGCTCACTTTTCACTTATCATTCTATACGCTTTTTTCAAATGAGCTACCATTTTACATAATATTAAATGATACATAGAAGAAAAATTACCTATCACTTTTTTCATGAATTTATCCTCTGTGTGACTTTACTATAAAAATCTAGTGACACTGGAGCTTGCTTCAAGCTTAGATAGTTCATTGGGGTGGGGACAGGAGCATTTAACTTGCCGTGTTCTTGGCAGTAAGTTCTTTCCAAGGTTCTAGCTATAACAGGCTTTGAGTTATCTTCAGAAAATGTAATAAAAGTATAAGAAGGGAACTGCATATTTCACCAACAAAATAAAGAGTCTTTATATACAGGTTAAATTATAGTCTTTATAGTACAGGGTAAATTCAAGATGGACTTTCAGAAGAACTTCAGGCTGGTATTCTGGGGAAATGTCCCATAACTTTCAACTGCTGTGATGATCTCCTTTGAATTTCAGGTGACTCCAGGCTTTTAACTTTACCTGGTAACTCTTGGAGTTGACAACTTTTGATTTCTTTTGCTTTTTGTTCTGAAGTATTCTGTCCATTTGATCTCAAACTTTCCCAGAAACAGTATTTCTTCTTGTCATGATACCAGTCTCTGAATCCATCTGTGCCTTCCATCTGTATCATCAGTGATACTTAAAGACAGTCGATATTATGGGTCACCTTTATGATTTTATGTACTAACACTTTTTTTCTAATCATGTGGCTTTTGAAAAATACTAATGAATTGCTGATGCGGTTCATCAGCAGTTGTGTGCACTGAGTCAAAAAGGATGAGTGCATGTTTTTCAGACTCACTGCATAAAGTATTTATTCTGTTTTAGAAGATACTATTTAGGAACCTTGTAAAAAGTCTGAATCTTTTGGCACTGTTTGTTTTGTGATTGATTGCTCTCTGCTGCTACATTTATAACTAAAGAAATTTAAGTTTTTCTACTTCTCCTACAACTATAAACATCTTAAGTTACAATTATTTGTTTTTAAATTATGCTTTTGCTTAAGCAGCATATTGTGCTTGGAAACTAGGCTACACAAATTTCAGAAAAAATCGGGCCAAATTCCAGTGACTTTTCTTTGTAGATGGCTTAGCTTTGGTTCCAGGAGTATGATTTGAGGTAAAAGTTGCTGCCAAAACTTTTCCCTTACACCAAGTCTCTGTTCTTGGGGCAGCTGAACCAGTAGCAAGATATGTTTGGAGTTTGTTTAGTGCAGAAGCAGGGTGGGAATTTTCTGGTATTTTAGCTTCTCAATATGATTTTATCAAGGTTCATATATTAGCACTGAGACATGGAGGAGGGGTGCACATAGGACAAATATCAGGGAGGTTGTAAGTGATAGTGCCAGCAGGTCATTGTCTCCTGGAAGCTGACTATGAAAGACGGGCAAGGAAAACTTGGGCCTGCTAACATCACTTTAATAAAGGTGTTGTGTTCATGTAGAAGAAAGTAATGCAGGTAATGCAACTAAGCAGGATTTTACAGCGTTGTGTGGGAGTACACTTAGGAAATAGAGATGACACGTGGTAACATAGTCTATAAAATGTAAAAGTTTAGTGGAGTGTACACAGGAGAGGCTGCTGTCAGGATCATTATCAAATAAAGTGAAAATAAGCTTGATAAGCCTCGCTAGTTGGAACTCAGTTCACTTTGGTCACACTGTGACTACTTTAACTTCCAGAGAAAGATGTTTGCCCCCACCTCATTCTTTATCAAAACGCTTTAAAGGGGAACCTTTCTGGAATCAGATTGTCACTAATAGATGTGAAATTTCTGCTTTTGCCACAGAAATGCTTTTGCTTCATTTGTATACATTCAAGTGGCTATGACAGCCACAAGAACTGCAGCTGACTGCAGACTACCTGGGCAGAGCAAGAGTTTCTGTTCCAGTCACAGCAGTGATTTCTTGCTCCACTTCTTGGGTGCTCATGGTGAGGCTGTTCAGGTTACGAGTATGTGGTCCAAGGAGAAGAAAAGCAGTTCCAGCAGGATCTTGCTGCTGTGTAAGCCAGTCCAGGCTTAACTGCTGTGTCTCTGCCCTAAGCCACTGTTGATAATCATGGGACCCTATGGCAGGACAGTACAGGGAGCTGGTTGGGACAAAAAAGATCATTTCCAGATTAATCTTTGTCATTACCAGCTTCCTGCAATAACCCACTATTGCTGCTGCATGAGTGCTAGTGCCAGGAGCAGGCAGAGGATGGGAAGAACTGGTAATAAGAATGAAGTCAGAACTGCATTTAAAGCTTGTCTTGGTTTAAGAGACA